>PVJI01015467.1:0-41157 GCA_004026765.1 Micronycteris hirsuta
ACTGCAGGGAGGACGAGAGCACACTCGCCCCCCACCTGTTTGGGGAGGAAGAAAAGAGAACAGAGCAGTGCGTCTAGACAAGACCGTTTTCAAGGGAAAGAAGGAAACTCATCTGACTTCTCCAATGAGGGGGGAAAAGCTTTTCTGCAGGGAGGCCAGGAGCAGAGGCAGGAGGGCTCCAAGCTGGTTCCCTTTCACACAGAGAATGAATCCGGTATCTGCCTGATGCAATCTTAATGACTTCCAAAAAATACCCCAGTCACTCCGTGTTCTCAGAGAGTTTCTAAGCTATCAATGTAATGAGAAAGGCACTTTACAAAATGTAAGACAAATAACATCTCTGTAGCATATCTGTGGTTATTTTCTTCAAGATATGGATATAACCCCTGAGGAAAAAAATATATACACACAGACATGTACAGATATTTAAATAAGTTAAATGTAAATAAAGAGTATTGCTGGTGCTCTGTTCCTTTTTAAGTAAAACAGTAACACTTGTGAGCTGAGCAATCTCACAGCACAACGCCATCAGCAGGAAGGTGAACACACGGCTCCTGAGCATCTCCACGTGGACGAGGTGTGCGCTGTCCGCCCAGAGCGCCTGGGAGAGCTGCTGGCCTGGCACGCGCTGTCCCCAGGGACCTTCTCGGCTGGGCCACGCGGTGTCGCCTGAGGGCGTGTGGTCTGGGGCTGGGCGTGCAAGGCCGTTGTCAGATAAATGCAACGCATCTCCCTGGAGTACCGGTTCGGCCTGCTGATCTGGAGGCAGGGCAAGTTAAGAAATTTAAAAGTGTGTAGTTGAAGACACAGTTTTCCTATCAAAGCACATACAGAAAAATTACAGTGCGGAATGCTCCTGAAATTTTATGGAAAAACAAGGCATTACATAAGTTTTCTCCACGGTTGGCTGCAGGAGCTGTTTCCCCAAACGGCAGGAGGAGCCGGCAGGGCAGGCTCCTCGGAGGGGTTAGAGCAAGCTCCCTCTGCTCGCAGGCGCCCTGGGCGAGATGCTGGCCGCATCAGCCCTTCCTCACTCCTCCTGCACCTCCGTGGCCTCCTTCTTACTTGATCTCACCGGAGGAGCAGGAAGATGGCAGCCTGGAAGGTTTTTCCAGGCTTTAAGGACAAGTTCAGAAGCCCATTCCAACTTTTTGCAGGCCTCCAGGGCTTGAGGCGGGTGATGGCACCCCAGACCCCATCTCCATCCAGTCCCAAACATGCCCCTGGGGCTCTGAGTCGGGCCGGACCATCGCCAGCCCGGTCTGCAGCGCGAGCCTCCTGGGATTAGCAGCTCTGCCGACCGAGCACACCTAGGCGAGTCCCCGCGGCCAGCCGCCTGCCAGGACTCCACATGGCACAGGCAAGCTAAGAAGCCAGTGAAAGATTTAAAGCTCAGACTTGGGCTGAGCAATCGGGATGTTTTTCTCCCACAATTCACAGCCACTGGGGCATGACCTAGTTTTTCATGCCCAGTTTGGTTTTTTCCTTTAAATTTGGGAACTGATTTACCTGATAGAGTCTGTTTCCTAAAAACTTTCGGAAGTAATTTCAATTTCCCCACCATAAAATTGGAAAACATGCGGCAGTCCCACCCCTTCAAGCCTCCATTCAGTCCCCGCTGGGGACAGTCGGTGTGCGCTGAAACGGGGTTCTTGGCTCGGGCAAGGAAGGGCCGGCCTTTCCTGGGTCTGACGGGGACACTCAGGGACACTGGGCGCCGGGGACACAGGCACAGGCCCCAGGCTCTCAGGGACGGCACCCACGTGTGCACATCTCGCCTCAGGCCAGCCCTGCTGTAGGCTGACGCGGTGACACAGAAAGTGGGACGAGGTCATCAAATGGCGCGCCCAGAAAAGCCGGTGCTTTGCAGCCAAACCACATGGAGGGGAGAGGCTCCTCCACGTCTCAGTCCGTAAGTCGCCGTCCCAGGGAAGGGGCGGCCCGGGAGGACGGCATGCGTTACGTGTGGAGGGCATCTGGAGATGTAACTTCTCCCAGAGAAGGACGGTCCAGAGGCACCTTGCAGGGCTCAGCCCCGGAGCTGAAACACACGCCCTGGTTCATCTCAGGCGACTCCGGCCTGACGTCCAAGGAACCTTCCAAGGACCACGTCTGAGTCGGTTCGACTCAGTCAGAGCTGTGAAATGACTGACTTCCAGATGTGTGAGTTTCCCTGACAGCTTTCCCCACAAATGCACAGAAAAGTATGCCTAGTCTGTCAGTATGTTAACAGACTAGGAAGTAACCAATGCTACTGTAGTTGGCTGGCTTGGTATATGGGCCAAGTTCATCGCTCGGTCTGGGGGCTGGGGCAGGGCAAATACACGGGGGTGAGGGCTGTAAAATCTGAACCTAAGGGTAACGCTTTCAACCATATAGACCTAAAACAAAAATTCAAAGGACTGCTTTTAACTTTTCTGTGTGTTACACAGTAAATCTGACATCAGATGACTTAAGTATCAATTTGTTTTCCTTTGCACTCACAGTACTTGACCCACTTCTGCTCCGTGGGCCTGTGGGCGGCAGGAAGGGACAGGACGGGGGCAGGGGGTAGTTAGAATGACCAAACCCCAGGTTTGAACATGAGATGCCTTGGTGTAGGTTTTTCAGTATTTATCAAACCACACTTATCATGTTATCTCAGGTTTGGATTTGCAGTTTGGTGTCCGTCATTAATTTTAGAAAATGCTGTGTCTTTATTCTTCCAAGTGTTTTTTTCTCCATTCTGTCTTTATTCTCCCTCTGGTATTCTGATTTCATGTATACCTTTAGACGTAATCCCACAGCTCGTGAATTGTATTTTTTTTATCATTTTTTTCTTTGTATTTCATTTCTGAGCTCTCTTCAAGCCATGTCCACTCGACTGATCTGTCCCTCAAAGGGCTTCATTTCTGCTCATGTTTTGATTTCCTTTCATAAAGTTCCAGTTTCTCTGTTCAAATTCCCATTTGTTTTTCTATGTTGTCTTCTTTGTCGTTAGAGCTCTTAATGTATCAGTCAGTTGTATTAAATCCCTTGTTGGACAAATCCACCATCTGTAACTTATTTGAGCCTGGTTCTGATGTTTCCTCTGTCTCTTCAGATATTTTTTCTTCCTTTTAGCATTCTTCATAATTTTTGTAGAAAAGCAGACACGAAAGATGGGGTAACAGGAAATGAGGTAAGCAGGGCTTCGGTGTGAGACTGGATGTTCATCTGACTGTAGCTTTAGGTTCCAGAGGCTTTAAATTGCTCCTCTGTTTCTGTTTCTGGCTCCACCGTTGACCTTGGCGTTCACTAAGCACCCCATCTCGGAGGGAGCCTGAGCCTCACAGCGCCCCCACCCACTGCTACACTGCAGCTGCGCTGGCGTGGCGGTGAGGTGTGGCGGTGAGCCATGGGGGAGCATCCCATGACTGTGTGAACAGCCCTCCGCTGACCCAAATCCTTGTGCCACGGCCTTGACGGGTGTTTCCTACCTGCTGCTCCCCGTGGGGGTGGGACAAGGGCTGCGGGGGCTGAAGTGAGGACACGAGGCCCTTCCCTCCAGCAGGGTAAGACTCTGCTCCTCTTTCCCCAGGAGAACAGGCCTTTGTCCGGAGACCGGTCTGGGCACACTGCACAGCGGTTATCGAACCAGGCCAGAGCCACGAGCTCCTGTTTCAGAGCTCTGGCCCCGGGAACCTGGCAGGGTCTCGGGCAGTGAACTGCGGAGCCTCCCACCCTCCCGCTGCCGCACCCGGCCTCCCGCAGCTCACCGGCACTCTGCCCCGGTGGCTCCGGTCACAGGGGCCCAGCTCGGCTCTGACTCTCCCCTTCCCCGTCTCGCCAGAGCTCAGGGGCAGTACGCCCTGCGACCTCTCATCTCGGGTGGATCCAGGAAAGTCAGACATTCTCAGTTTGCTCAACTTCCTGTTGTGCGACAGGAGTGATGACTTCTGAGCTCCTGACGGATCAGGTTCTGGGAGTGTATGCAGGGTGACATTTTCAAAGTGATGCTCTAAAGAAATGACAAAATAAATCCTTACGCTTCACATGCACTGAGCACTGTATCCCGTCCTTTACAAACGGCCGATCACTTAAAAGATACAACAGACCTGTAAGAGAGTGGTCAGGAGACCGAGTTTCCAATACCGGATGCTTTTTTATTAACTCATGCTGCCTGTGTTTCAGAAACCTTGGTCTCTCACATTCAAACGGAAAGAAGAAAATGTTTTCTTCAGCAGAAAATACATTGTTCGGCAGGATTAAACTGTATTAATTGCTGAAACAATGTTTGACAAGCAGACTCCATGTTGAGAAAAGGCCTGAAAGCTTCTATCAAATCCTCTTTTTTCTTCTGTTGGTCTTTAAATTAATGACATTTTATTCACACACCCTGAGAATACAAATAGGATATTTTCTTAAAAACAAATGGCAGTTTATTTTCCAGAAAGGTCAGTCCTGGGCGACGGAGAATAGTGGCCTTTTTGGGACTCTTGCTTCGTTATTCAGGTAAGGAGAAGTCGGATAGGACACTTGCCAGAGAAATCCTTAACAGCACGAGAACTCTGCAAAAAAAAAATACGAAAACGCTGCAACGTATGGCAGCGCCCCCCCCTCGGGAAAGCAAGCCCCCGGGACGGCGCTCTGGTCCTCGTCACCGCGGTAAGCGGAGGCCGGGCAGGTTGACTTCCCGACCGCCCTCCACGCGCAGTGCGGGGACACGGTCAGAGCACCTTCCGCCTCCCGCTGCCCAGGTGGCGGCCGACCCGCCGGCCCCCCGCTGGTTTCAGCAGGCCACTCTGGAGAGCAGGCCCGGAACGCACATCTCCAAGGAGGGGACGCGAAAGCTACGCATCTGAAGGCAAGCAACCCATCGCTTCCATTGGAGCTGGTCGGCCCCGGGCACGAGTGTGCGCTGCGCAGAAACACGAGGAGTAGGAGGCGGCCCTCAGCAGATCCGAGCGCGTGAGACTGGGCGCACGGAGTAAGTGTCCAATAAAAGACTGACCTAGAACCCCACGGAAAGTTTTACCTTCATATCTATGAGAATTTTATCACACCCTGAAGAGAGAGGAGGATGTCCACGTGAGAAGCGGCATTAGGAAACCCCCGTATTACAGCATCACGCGGGATGAAGCTGCGCTGGGACCGGGTTTTTCCAGGCGCTCTGGACGGCTTTTCTTGGGGAGGACGTGGGCCAGACGGGTGGCCGAACTCTCTGTCACTGACACAGGGGCCAGTCTAAGCAGGCCGACAGCCCAAGACGTGGAGATCGACTGGGAATAAGGGAAGAAGGAGGGACGATGTCCCCACCATTTCTAATGGAGGGTGCAGCAGGGGGCGTGGTATTTGATGGCAGAAGGTTTTGGATTTTTAACTGGCATGAGGTTTATTAGGAGTATTTCCTTCTGAAAGGCCTGTGTTGTTCCTTCTTCTGGGAAGGTTAATGTCACTTGTGAGTTTTACAGGAGGGGCTGGAGCCTCAGAAGGCCCCTGCTCCAGGCAGTGCAGCCCCGCATGCCGCGGGGGGCTCACCAGCAGGGCTGCACAGCAAACTCAGGGCCCTGACCTCCGGGCGGAGCCGTCTCCTGGGAGCGGGGCCAAGGACCCGGAAAAGCCAGGCCCTGATGGCTGGGCTGGCAGCCCGTGGGCCCAGGGATTCCGCAGATGAGGGAGCCTTATTTGGGAAAAGGTGTGCATCCGGACTTCTAAAGGTCGCCTGTGGTTTCTTCCCCTGGAGAAGTCACGCTTCCAACATTTACAGCGGTTGAAGTTTCAACCTAACTAAACACACTTTGGCTCTTTCCCTTCTTAGCTGTCGGTAGGAATTTATAACTAGCATCAAAAAATGTATGCTTCACGAGAGATTTTCTGAAATGTCTTGTGCTGTGGATGTCTCCCGGAAGGATTCTGTGGTGAAGCGAGTGACTCCTGAGCATGTGGGGGACCTGGGGAGAGGGGCGTGGGCCCCCCAAACCACAGAATTGCTGCTGGGACATCTCTCCAGAATGCACGCCTTCTCAATGTTGCAGATTTTCCCCGCTTGAAAGCCCCTCGGCAGTTCCCACCGCCACAGGGGAAAGTCCAAACCCCCAGCAGGCCCTCTCTGATCTCCCCCAATCATGCCCCCCGCCTTCTCCGATCGCACCAGACTGTCTGAGGGTCTCTCCTCTCTTCAGCTTCCGTATCTACGGGCTAATGTGGGTCTGAACTCCCGGCTCCTCCTCTTCCACTTGGCAAACTTCCACTCTCCCTTCCCTGATACGCGCAGTCTCGGAGTATCTTCCCTTCCTCTGGCTCAGCTCGCTGGGAGAGACTAAGGAGCTCCAGTCTCCCTTCCCTCCAGATTCACACCTGTCTCAGAGCTCCAGGCACCACAGACTGACCGTCTGCTCGTGCTCGGCCAAAGCGCGCGCTGCTTGAGGGCAGGGACCAGCCGGAATTCCTGGGGTCCTACACAGCGTGTGCCCGAGGGACTGAGTGGTGGACAGAAAAGGGGAGGCCAGAGGACTGCACGCAGACACACACTCTGGGACTTGTCCTTTGAGGGAAACAACCCCCACAGCACGGAATCTCCCCGAAGTACACGCCCAACTGCCACTTCATGTGCGCGCCCCCGGACTCAGAGAGACCAGAGAGGACATGCACACGGGCACCCTCCCCACACAGAGTCCACCTGTCCAGCACCCTCGACGAGTCGCTTCCAGAGAGAGAATTCGCCGTCTCACATTCTGGAGTGCTCCCAGTTGTCAGGTAGTTTTTGGTGGTTCGTTCTAAGTATCACCCTGCAATATTTTTCTCTGTTCTTCTAGTTCTTCTCCCCCGGTCTGGGGGAGTTAGGCATAACGAATAATGTTGACATAATCTCACAGGGAGATCATCTGAGATCTGGGGAAGGTGCTACAGTCTCCGAGACCGCGTTTTTCTTTTCAGATCCTCCAGCGGAGCCGTTAGCGCGCCGGCCTCACAAGGCGGCCCCGAGGATCAGCAGTGCCCCGGAGACGTGTCTGTGGCGGGGAGAAGAGCTGAGACGGAGCTGGCACGCAGTTCTCTTCCTGGCTTTTGTGCCCCAATGCCGGAGTCACTGCGGAAATCATGCTGGGTGCTTCTGGAAGGGAAGTGGAAGGTGAGAATAAAGCAAGAGCCAGGGGCTGGGAGGAGACGACTGTAGGCCCCAGGAGGGGAGACGGGAGGTGCCGGGCAGTGCCCGGAAAGAGGCCAGGCCTCGGAGAGGGGAGACTGAGGGGCCCTCACACTGTGGCATGGGGAGAGAGGCAGCCTGGTAGCTATGATGACCGCAATCCCAAGGACCTGGGGTCTTCCCATTAACCGGAGGGGGGAAGGCCCAAGGTTGACCGAGTTTAAAATCCTCCCTATCTTGCAAAGATGAGAGCTTAACATTAAAATGCATATTGCAGGCATGCTGGAGTCTTCTAGCAGAACTAATCACTCCTCAAATACTCTGAATAAAGCAAATAGAGTATGCTGATGGAAGGAAAGGTCAGACCAGGCCTCTCTGCGGGAATGTTCAGCCTCAGATTTGGGAGAAAGGAGCCAGCTCTGCAAAGAGCAGAAGCCCGCGCAGCGGTCAGCTCGGGCCAGCAGACATGAAGGAGCCGGGCCCTGTGCATGGGGCACCAGGACACGCGGGGCTGAGCCCCAGGAACTGAGGGGCAGCAGCAACAGGAGGGGAGACCAGGCACGGCCCACGCGGGGGGCTCTGTGGAGCGCACTCAGGAATGTGGGTTTTACCCTGACTACACGGGGAGGCCAGGAAGCACCAGACTGGTGTCACCTACTTGGCCTTTTAAAGCTGCCCTCTGACTCTCATAGGAGACAGTGTATCTGCTGGTTCCCCGCCTGCGAGGCAGGGTAAACATGGTCGCAGAGATGGGAAGACCAGAAGAGGGACAGGGCTGGGCATGGACAATGTCTACACCAGGGTCAGAGACTTCGGGAGACGACCAGCCTTGTGTGCTCGAGTGGATTCCACACCCCACTTCCCGCCCTGGCCCCTAGTCAGCACAAACCTGGGAGGGCGTCCTACGGGCGTGAAGGATGAACACCTTACACAGCTCCCGCACTAGGCTGCTTACAGTGAAAACACATAAAGCTTACAGCGGGGGCTTGGTAGTCAACCTTTTGCAAAACATCTGGACCATCTAATTGTTAGAATAACTCAGAACTTTTTTAAATTTTATTTTTCTCCATCACCATTTATCCCCCCATACCTTCTTCCACCTCCACCTCCCCCACCCCCCGGGAATTTCCACACTGCTGTCCGTGGCCTCGAGTTCTCTTTTTTCTCCCCCCACCCCCTTTCTCTGGCTTGAGAGGTGTAGAGTTTTTATTCTCTTCAACTAGTTCAGGCTTGTTCAGTCAGTGCAGGATGCTGCAGCCAATCGCCACAGACTGGGCTCCCTGAACACCACCAGTGTGCCCCCGGCTCTGCCGGCTGGGCGTCTGCGGGCTGGGCACGGTGTGCTTGGGCTCTTGATGTGGGCTATGGTCGCACATGGTGAAGAGAAACGCCATCTCTGCCCTGTCTCTCCTTCTGAGGGCACTGATCCATTCATGCGAGCCCCACCCTCAAAACCTAATCACTTCCCAGAGGACCCCTCCAAACACCATCCCACTGGGGTCAGGGCTTCCACACGTGACCCGCTGGGTGTGGGGACGTGAGCATTGATCCACTGCCATGATTTTCCAAAGAAAGACCCTCTTTTGAGGTGCTTATTTATTCTTTCATTTATTTTTTTAAACTTTTATTCTCATTCCGCCCTTCCATCTTTTTCTTTCCTAACCGTTGTTCATTCTAAAGTGTTTAAAATATATTCTTTCACCCTGGCTGGTGTAGCTCAGTGGATTGAGTGCTGGACTGTGAAGCAAGGGGTCACCAGTTCGATTCCCAGTCAGGGCACATGCCTGGGTTGCGGGCCAGGTCCCCAGTAGGGGGCACACAAGAGCAACCACACATTGATGTTTTTCTCCCTTTCTCCCTACCTTCCCCTCTAAAAATAATAAAATCTTTTTAAAAATATATATATAATTTCATCTTGGGTATCCTTGTAAAACACGTAGTACTATTTTACGGGCATACATTAACACTACCCTACCTGACCACCTCTGATTTTCCCTGTTGTTCCACGCTGCTCTCATGGTCCGCCATGCGGGCACGCTTCCCGCTGCTCCTCTGCCCCCAGTGCTGGACAGTGGTTTATTGTGAACGCCCACGGCTGGTGCGGTTACCTGGAACGCCTCCAGATGCCCGTGACCACAGACAGCGCTGCGATGAGCACTGCAGAGCGTGTTTTTTACCACGTGAGCATTTCCATGACACACACGTGTCCGCCTTGCTGGTGAACGGGATACCTAGAATGCCGGCACCCATCTACACACACACAGTGTATACCTGTCTGTTTCCAAATGATGTGAGGGACGCATCTTGTCTTGCTTACCTTTCTGGTCTGGTTTTCTCACTATCTGCCACATAGTCCCAGCTCAGAAAACCTAGTCCACACAAATAGGGAAAATGTTGTATGTAAATATTTGAATGATCTAACACCAAAATAACATTTTTCATGAAATAAGAATATAGTGTGAGCATAACTAAGTTTCTTTTCTTTTCAAGCTTAATAATTTTGTTTTAGTTCACATTCTAATACAGGAAAATTACTATCACTATTGCTTTTTCTCCTCTATTGGATTTCACTGGGTGAATTATTGACACAATAAAAATCCATTTCATATTATATCCTGTTAAAAAATAGTCTGAAGTCAACAGTTCAGCCCAGTTTTTAAATTACCCCTGGTTCCTACTTATCTTTATGTTTTATTATGATGACTTGGTTCTTCAAGAACTTTGTTCTCCTCCCTGGAAGCAAATATAATGAAACGAGACGGTGTTGTTATGTAAGAAGAAATATTTTAAGCTCTCCCCGTTCACAATGCAGACTCTAGTCCCGACAGCACCTTTTGAAATGTGGAGCTTGGGAAAACTTACGGTTTCTACTGGGAAAACTAATTTCTCTCGCTCTCTAGACCGGTGCAGGTGCCAGCACCAGGACAAAAAGTATAAATGTTCCTTTTCAAAGACCTTGGTGCTGTTGCCCATTGATGTTTAATAAGATCTTCTGCCTTCAAATACCAAACCCGCCTTTTTATGAAGTTCGAGACCTTCTGCCTTCCTGACTGTGATGTGCACCTTCGAGACAGCAGGGGCGATTTGTAGAAACGGCAGTTTACTCTCATTTCTATTTCCTTTAAGATGTGTGCTTTCTCTTTGCTTCTCAATGAAATTTTTCTGCATAACTGCCAGTCATCATCAATCTTACAGTTTTTGTCACAAAGTGATACGTTGTGGTGCCCCGTGTTTTGTGTATGTGACACTTTCAGAGCTTTTCATAAACACGAACAAACCTGCACCCCGGTGACACAGCGTAGCAATAGTTGGTTCTCATTCAAACGAGCTGTCTAAGTCTCTCTTGAGAAAACTACTTTTGTTGATCATGGCTTTATCCCCAGCTCTGTGACAATCATTTTAAAAAGACCAACAGGTCAAAAATGTTGCTTAAAATTACTCAACTTATGCTTTTCCAGTGTAAGAAGGGGTCCTCCTCGCTGCTTGAGGAATGTCAGATCACATGACGGCGTGACTGAGCCAGGCTCGACGCACCCGCTGCAGGACAATGAGAGTAAGACCCAGCTGCTGGACTCGGAACCCGCATACGAGTTGCTTAAACGTGACAGACGTCGCTCCCTTCAGGTAACAAATAAGACGGAAACCCTGCGGCGCTGGTGTGAAGACACCACAGTGACGGGGCAGACTCCCTCCTATTGTGCTCTTGTAAGTCTTCATTCTGGGAGGCTCTCCGCCCAGCTAAAATACAGAAACTCTATTAAACCAGGAGAGGAGAAGAGCTGATACTGGGAAATAAGCAGCCGTATCCTCTATACACTGCAGCCTACTTTCAATTTACGTTCCTCACCCAGAAAGGGTGACGCTCGGAAGTGCAGGAAGGCAGTCCTAGCGTTTCACTAACAGAAGTGGCGGTGGTACGGCCAAACAGGCAGTGAGCTTCCAGCTTACGTGAAGGTTCTGTTTTTTTTAATTACCCCGGGTTCCTACTTATCTTTATGTTTTATTATGATGACTTGGTTCTTCAAGAACTTTGTTCTCCTCCCTGGAAGCAAACATAACGAAATGAGACGGTGTTGTTATGTCACGAACCTCCCAGACCTCCAGGAACAGTAAACGGAGGCTTGATTTTTCCATCCACGGAGGAATGTCGTGCCATTTGAAGTGTTCCTGGCAGTCTGTTCCGCGGCCACTGTTTTGCGTAAGTTAGGAATGACGGGCTTGTCCCTTGGAGAGCAGTTTGTCTTCCTATCACTGCTGTGTGTAGGGTTCTCCCTTGGTCAGTGCTTCTCGTCACTCTAACACAAAGGGCCTGAGTGCAGCCTTGTTCTAGGCGCTCAGCCTGTTTAGGCTGCTCGGCGTTTCCAGAATCCAGGACTTAGAATCTCGCGTTTACTCACACTCGGCTCCTCCTTCCTCCTGAGGATCTGTGCGTGATCTATGCAGACTACGTGTTCTATCTATTATTTTCCTCTCTACATTCTTGATTCTTTGGGGGTGTTTTTTTTTACTGAATTATCCTTCAGAATCATTAACCCTCTTTGGCAGCCAGGTAGTAAAGATGCTGATCACCTTAACGCAGTCAGGGATGGAGCTATTTTTAACTTGGTCTTCTGATGTGCTATAATTCCCAGTATGTGCTCCTTCCGGGGGCTTTGCTGCCTTCCTCCGTTTAATGTGCTCTTCCCTTGCTAGACTCTCAACTCCATTTTCACTCTCCAAACACTACTGTCATTCTCTGCCACTTTGCATCTGTCTGCTTTTAGCTTCTGGGCCTTTCTGCCCACGCTGCATATGCATTAACCAGTGACTCAGAGGGGGAAGCTGCCAAGAATCACACATTGAGCGCGTCCTCCTTCTCTCTGGAACCCAGGACCGCCCAGTCTCCCTGGCCCTCGCTGCTTTTCTGCTGTGCTCCAACACTGTAAAAACTTTATTAGCTTTTATTTTTGCTCTCGGTAGGAAGGTGGTCTGCTACAAAGTAGTTCTTTCTAGCTGGAGTATGAAGTTCTAGATATTTTTATAAGTGTATGTTAAAGTTAACTCCCCCATGAAACCTGTTAATTACCATCCCATCCAAAAAAAAACTCTCTCCCTCCGCCCAATTCCTATGAGCGTAGTGGTTAACAGGACAGAAGCCAGAGCTCCCAGAACCCAAATCCACCGTCACTTTGGGTGACTCATCTAACTTCTTGAGCCTCAGTTTCCTCGCTCATGAGAGGGAGATAAAAACTTGGACTTGTCACAATGCAGCGAAGACTGGAGGAGAGAACGTGTGTAAAACACACGGTGAGCGTCACACAACTGGGAGGTGATATCAGTAATACGATGGGTGGTACGAGGGCAGCTCCGTTCAATTCTTGGTGAACTGAACACCCGTGTACCTGATGACGCTGCGATTCCCTCTCAGGAGGCAGGGCCACCCTCACCGTCACCTCCCAGCGTGGGGACAGTCCCACCCACGCACAAGCCTACTCACCGCATGATGAGTAAGTGCAAGCAAGTGCAACGTTAGTTGTACACGCCGACATTGGTTTTTCAATCAAGTACAACGGTCATTGGTTTGGAAAGACCATGGCAGGGAGAAGTTCAGCTACTGCAAAGGAGAACTGATCTGTTCATTTCCACGTACCAGAAATTAGTTTTTTCATGTCTTCATCTTGACACTTAGCTCAGTTCTCGGTTCATGAGGGACACCGATTAGTGTCTGCTGAATGACTGAAGGAACGCTCATGCTGTCTCAGTTGTCCCTGCTGAGGAGTGACTGCTGTCTTTTCACAAGCACAGGTGCAGTTAAGATTTCCACCTATCAGATCTTCAAAACTTAAAAAAGCTAAGTTCTAACTGTACTTTGAAGCGTCGGTTCTATGGCATTTCCAGTGCTCTGCATTTTCCATGGCCTTGACTTCCGAAGCCACCCGCAGCGGGCAGGAGTGTTTCTGTTACCCCGAAGCCCTGTCATGGGAGAGGGGCCCAGCTGTCCACAGACCGACACCTGAACAGTTTAGACATCTTGTCACGTGCACGAAAGGCAATGAAAGACCTGAGACTGCCCTTTTAAAACTCTGACCCTAATCTTTACTTTTCATGACATCGGCCAAAGCCTCGTGGACCACATTTCCTGCACACTGCCTTCCTGGATGTCCTCTGGGGGAGAAAGAGACCGGCCAAAGGCTCCATGTGGACAGCTGAGCCCCACACGGCAGCGCTGCTCTCCCCGGGCCGTGGCCTCCCTGCCAGAGGCTCCTCGGGCTCACACCGCCACTGCCTGCCAAGTCCCTCAGGGCACGCTCTGGTGGGAGGAAAGAACTCGCTTCAATCCTGCTCCCGACACAACCGCCCTTCCTTCTCCCAGCGAAGGGGCAAGTGCCACCAGGAAGGGGAGGGAGTGTGAGCGCTGAAGCTGACACCAGCGAGGCACCCGTGAACCAGGCCTGCCCACGGTGACCAGGAGGCCCCCGTCGCACCGCCCAGGGCAGCCTGCCGAAGGGGCGGCCCGTCCAGCGTGTGCCCTGCTGTCCCGAGAGGCGCCCACTCCACGGCCTCTCTCACCCTCTGGACCGCCTTTCAACATTCTGCCTAAGTCACATAAACTCCGTGGCTCACACAAAGGAAAATTATTTTTTTAAGTCACTATAATTGATTTTTTTCTTTCGCACAGGTTTTTGAAGTTGAAGAAAATACATGAGGAAGCCATTTCATAGATGAAGACGACAGAAAGGGTTTGAACTGTCTGCCACGCGTGTGTTAGGGCTGAGCGACTCCAAAATGAATGAACCCAGTTCATGTCTACGAGTGAAACTGTTATTTTATTGTCCCATCTAAGTATTACTAATTGGAGATCATGAAATGTGTAACTACTACAATGGAGCAGCTGAACCCTGAGATAATAAGAAAATGGCCTTTGGAATTAAGATTTATTCACATCTGAACTTTACTTTTTTTTTTAAGCTTCTTTTATATGGGATGATTTTATTCGCTTTTTATTCTTTATTTTGTAAAAGGTTTTATTTCTTTTTAGAGAGAGGAGAAGGGAGAAAGAGAGGAGAGAAACATCAATGTGGGGTTGTCTCTTGCACGCCCCCAACTAGAGACCCGGCCTGCACACCAGGCCTGTGCCATGACTGGGAATCGAACCAGTGTCCCTTTGGTTTGCAGGCTGCTACTCAATCCATTGAGCCACGCCAGCCAGGGCTGAATTTCACTTTATTTTTTATGTTGTCCATAGTTCACCATTTTATTTGTTGACATTTTACAACACTATAAAATTTTTAACTGCTGATTTTCTAAAACTTATGAATTAGGTATGATATGTATTTTAGACATTATACCTATATACAAATATGCATATATATTTAACTTTTAAAGAAATATTTTATTGTTATTCTATTACAGTTGTCCCAATTTCCCCCTTTGCCCTCCTCCGCCCAGCCCACCCCCCACTCCCACGGTCAATCCCCACCCTGTGTCCATGTCCGTGGGTCACTCATACATGTTCCTTGACTAGCCCCTTCCCCTTCTTTCCACCTTTGTCCCCCTCCCACATCCCCTCTGGTCCCTGTCTGTTCCTTGTTTTCATGCCTCTGGTTCTATTTTGGTTGTTAGTTGTTTTTTTTTTTCATTAGATTCCTCTTATAAGTGAGATCATATGGGATTTGTCTTTCACTGCCTGGCTTATTTCACTTAGCATAATGCTCTCTAGTTCCATCCATGCTGTCACAAAAGGTAGGAGCTCCTTCTTTTTTTCTGCCATGTAGTATTCCACTGTGTAAACATACCACAGTTTTTATCCATTCATCTACTGATGGGCACCTGGCTGTTGTGAACAGTGCTGCTATGAACACAGGGATGTAGGTGTTCTTCCGAACTGGTGTTTTGGGCTTTTTGGGGTATTCCTAGCAGTGGAATCACTGGGTCAAAATACATTTCCACTTTTAATTTTTTCAGGAAATTCCATACCGCTTCCCACAGTGGCTGCACCAGTCTGCATTCCCACCAACGGTGCACTAGGGTTCCCTTTTCTCTGCATCCTTGCCAGCACTGGTTGTTTGCTGATTTCTTCATGATGGCCATTCTGATCAGTGTGAAGTGCTATCTCATTGTGGTTTTAATTTACATCTCTCTAATAGCTAGTGACGCTGAGCATCCTTTCCTATGTCTACGGGCCCTGTCTAAGTCCTCCTTGGAGAAGTGTCTGTCCAGGTCCTTTGCCCATTTTTTAATTGGACTGTTTGACTTCCTGGTGTTGAATCGTATGAGTTCTTTATACACTTTGGAGATCCATCCTGTGTCCAAGGTATCATTGGCAAATAAACTCAAAATGGATAAAAGACTTAAAATGTAAGTCACGACACCATAAAAGTCCTAGAGGACAGGCGGGAAAATTTCAGCTATCTCACGCAGCAATATTTTTGCTGATGTATTTTCTAGGGCAAGAGAAATAAAGGAAAGAGTAAACAAATGGGACTACATCAAATTAAAAAGCTTCTGCACGGCTAAAGAAACCAGCATCAAACTGAAAAGGGACCCGACCGTATGGGAGTACATATATATATATATATATATATATATTTATAACACTGACATTAAAAACAACTTATTTACACGTGTTCATTTGAGTGCAGCTTCATCCACACGCCTGCCACACATGCCAAGGACATCGCCACACACGCTCGTGGTCACAGGGAGGTGAGCATGAAAGGAGTCGCGGTTTTCCCCGAATATCCCACCAATGCTGTCGGCCACACAGACACCAGAGAAGCGCGCCCGGCAGCCACGCGCCGATGCGTCGGCGGCAAAGCTGCAAACCTCCTGCCGGTTTCTCAGAGTCAGCGTGCTTTCCACACTGCAGAGCGGCCCGTCCACGCAGAATACGCACGCCCAGGGGACGCTGTACTTGGTCGCCGTTAGTGAACGACCGTGTCCGCCTTTCATCTAAGTCACTAGGTCCACAGTTCCGTTCTCACATTCGAACTCCTGGAGGCCAAGCATGGAATCTACAGGACAGGTAACAATCAAATTCTGTTTTCTTGCAGGAAAAAGAAAAAGAGGGAAAGAGATATACTAAAGGGATCAATGCACACTGTAATGGTTTATTAGTGAATCAAAACGCTGAAATAGTGGGTGTTAAGCGCCAAGCAGAAAAGAGTTAGCCCTGGCTGGTGTAGCTCAGTGGATTGAGCACGGGCTGGGAACCAAACGGTCCCAGTTCGATTCCCAGTCAGGGCACATGCCTGGGTTGCGGGCCAGGTCCCCGTGAGGGCCATGTGAGAGGCAACCATACATTGCTATTTCTCTCCCTCTCTTTCTCCCTCCTTCCCCTCTCTCTAAAAATAATAAAATAAAAATTAAAAAAAAAAAAAAAAAAAGAAAAGAGTGAGTGACCAGCAGCCTCGCTCCCGCGGAACCTTACGTCGACAAGGACGGAGGCCGCAGCCCAAGCTCAGAACAGCCTACGGGGTAACCAAGCATTGAACGTGGGTTTGCCCCGCAGAGGCACGCCCTGCGCATCGGGAGGGGCCGGCTACCGCCGCGCCTCCACACAGTCCGAGCAGGGGCGCCAACCTGCCCATCCAGCGCTGCCCCCTCGCGGCCCCGCCCCTGCACGTCTCCCAGCAACGCGTCCGCCTTCGCTCTCTTCCCAGACGTCCGTCCCAGGAGCTCCTGAGTCAAGAGCGAAAGGTCTTTCTGGTCACTTGTCTTCTCAAAGGGAAGCTGTGTGCAGCCTCTGACTCCTGAGCGGTCCTGGACGGCAGGTCTGGTCTCCTGGCTGGGATTCTGCATTTGTCGGAGCACCCAGGTGTCCCAGCGGGTGGCTGGGTCTCAGGAAAAGTACTGCCAAGCACTGTGATTTACCCAGTGTCTCCGACTCTGTACCTAATCACTACGCAACCAGTAACGTGCATGCATATCTTGAAGCATGTCACATTAATTTCACTAGACACTTGCTTGACTTTTAATAGCCAATGCAGATCACGCTCATTTCATCTTTACAGCTAGTACACGCCCTGCTCTGCGCAAAACTCGAAACAACGAACGGAAACAATGATCAAGAGACCAGAGTCCGGCTCTGGCCCCACCACTAGGTGCCACTGACGGGGCAGCGCACTTGTTTCTCTGAGCACCAGCTCTGCAGCCGAGCGAGGTAAGGCCCTGCCCGCACTGATTCCTGAGACTGTTACGGAGTGACGTAAGAAACAGACACCGCAGCCTCCCACGGCACACGAACCGCTCTGCAAGCAAGAGCACCGCGCAGCACGGACATCTGGAACTCAGGAATCATTCCCCACTCATTCGTCCATTCCTTCAACACATTTTAGCCAAAACTCGCCTCGTCCACGTTTTGAACCATTGCGATAATGTTCAATGGTGGCATTTTGCACGAAGCTCGTTTTTGCCACAGCGTATCATCCCCTTCCTGAATGTCACCCTGGGTGTGTCTGCAGGCGCTAATCCCAGACACGGAGCGGTGTCACCACGCAACGCCCAGTGTGAGGAGCCTCCGCACTGCCAGAGGCTGGCGGGACAGAGCCTCCCACGGCTCCAGAGCAGGGCAACGACGAGCTGTTCATCTTTTTGAAGAATGTCAGACCCAGCAAAGAAAGCCCCTTCAAGTTGCTTCCCTGGGAAATCGACAAGACAGAAGATACTGATATCACTTGTAACACAGCCTCACACACCAGATACTGCCATAAAAGAGGCACAATCGGCACGGGTGTTGATTGGCACTGCGGTATTACAATAACTGCACTTTTCAAAGTCTAAAGGAATGTGACCAGGCAAACTTTAGATTCCACACCAACTAAATTACTTGGCTCCCAGCTTGGTCGTGCTGAGCAAATTCCTGTGAGTCATTTTTCCTTCTTAAAGAACATACTTCACTGCCTGATCAAACAGAGCAATACTGGGGATGCAATTTTCTGTATCTGCTGCTAAATAAATGATAAAAGTTAAAAAATATTTATGGAGAAAGACATATCTATACTTGGCATACGAATATATAATGATAGTTGGCATATATTTCAGAGAGTCCCTGCCCAAAGACAAAGAAATGAATTCCTAAAGGAAGTTCTTTTTACCATTTTTTGGCAGTATTTCCACCATTTAACCTCTCAGAGCCCCCATTTTCCCATCTGTAAAATGGGACCATCTATTCATCGTCTCATGGTCCTGAATTTAACTGAGTAATACATGCACAGCATCCAGCATCTTGCCTGGAACACAGCGTACCATTTGTTAGCTTCGATCTCACTCTGCATTTCTTCCTCCGTTATCTGTGATGAGCCAATTAGCTGTGTAAAGTCTTTCAAAATTCCAGAGATGTATTCATTCCTCCAGAAACGTGTATTAGTTCTCCAAGAGTGAACTAGCTGTACCGATATGTACTTGTCCAGATTTAATGCTAAGAAAAACACATTAATTCTTAGAAGAACTCAGAAATACAAGAGGGCACAGAAATTGCTGTAAGATTAGCTACCACATGAGGTAAGGTGTAAATTCTGCACACGGACTAGTCATGATTCACAAGCATTATGTGCTTTACAAATTTTGTGTTTGAGAACTTATTTCCCAAAGTAGGTATTATCTGTGGGGATTAATAACAATTCACAGGCCAATTCATGTGGACACAATTATTTCACTCTTTGTTCAACAGCCATTTAGTAAGTGTCTACTCTGTGTAAGGCACCAGCGAGTCTCTGCTGTACAAATGTGAAAAAAATAAAATCTGAAAAGTGAGGCATGATGTAAATTAACCTACTTACCTGACTACTTCATACATAAATTCATATTACAGTAAGGCAAACAAAGAAAATCTACAGGGTGCTAAGAGTGAAGACAGCCGAGGCTTTTTATAATTTTTTAAATCAGGGCTTTAGTAAAACTTCTCTGGGGAGTAACATGTGAGCTGAGAAACAGGATGAGCCGGCCCACTGAAGAGTCGGGCGGCATGCATGCCCTTGCCCAGCTGGACCAGCTCGGCGCTGCACAGAAGGGGGGACCACATGCGCCAGGTTAGCAGGATCCCTATCCTCTGGCTTCCGGTTTGGGCTGGGCAACGGGAGACAGGATATTATCGGATGGAAGGAATGAGTTCCGGTATTCACTCCCCTAGCTTTCTTCGTGTTGAGTCACGGTGAGTGACTCTATCAGCTACGCTTCTCTGTACCACCACCCTTTCCGATTCAGACACTGTCCCCGCCCCCTGCCCCTTCAGGCCTCGGACCGGGAACAGCCTCCCACATTTACTGTTCCTCGGGTGGGTCAATGGTGGCACAGGACAAGTACAACAGGGAAAGGACGTTGGAAGAGTGCATGGCTGTGTCAGTTGGTTACCATGACAACCTGAATGGCCATGAGACCAGCTGGGTGCTTCCGGTGACCCCACAGAGATTACCCAGGAAAACAAATTGAAAGTCATGAATTTCTAATTCAGAATCAGAGCTGAAAATCATAAGCCCTAACAACAGCTCCGTCTTCTGTGCCACAGGGTAGAGAGGGATGTGAACTAGCCCCAAAGCCGGGCTGTGGAAAGGCAGTAGACTGAGCACTAGAATGTCCTGTGCGGAAGTCAGGGTCCCAGCAGGGCAGGGTGGAAACTCTGAGTGAAGTCTGTTACAGCAGAAAATGCCAAACGAAAACCGAGGGAACTCCCCACCTTCCTCCACTTCTGTGAAGGAAAGTAAACCAAAAGCTATTTTGCATTCCCAGAGTGACTAAAGAGGTTAGTAAAACCATCACAGACTTTCAATATCCCTATAATATCTCAATTTCTTATAGCTATGTGTCTAGTTCACAAACCAAATGGGTCATGGAAAATGAAAGTAGATTATCACAGGCTTAACCCGGTGGAGATACCAATCACAGGTGCCTTTCTGAATGTGACACCTTTAAAGGAGAAAAGCCACCCAGCCCCAGGCAGCTAGCACTCAGCTACTGACCCGACTGACCCGACTTTTTAAAAAATACCTTTCAGCAAAGGCGATCAGAAGCCGCTTTCTTTCTCCACAAGGACAGCAGCGTACTCTCGCGGTCCTGCCTCCAGGTTGTGTCCGCACACCTGTGCTGTCACAGCACAGCCCTGAGGCCTCTCGATCACCCTGCCATCCCACAGAGCGTGACTCTGGCCCATTGCCTTTGGGACATTATGCTAACTGGATCTAACGAACAGGAAGTGGCAGCATCCCAGACGCCATAGTGAGACATCTGCATGCCAGACTAGGGAATCAGGCCTACGAAAATTCAGGAATATACCCGTGCCCAGTAACTCTGAACTATAGAAAACTAGGACAATGTGATAAAAATGAGATCGCCCAGGAGTTAGATACTATAGGAAGGGAGCTTTGGGCCACTCCCACCAGATCAAGACCACCACCCAGCTGAGAGGCACAATAACGGGAACATAAAACGGGCGGTGAAGGAAGGCAGCTGTATCACTATCAAGGTCAACCTCATATGCAGCTACGTGAGTAGAGGCTATAGTAGCTGCGTTGTACCTTAGTTAATTGTTTCTCTTACACCCTATTTCCGCTCTGCAGTCACCTGAGGTGAAAAACACTGGTGGGGGGTAAAAATAACTTCACAGGTGGGATTTTGAATGAACTGACATACTCCATGATGAAACATTAGCTCAGGGGACTTCGGGTCTCCCCCGTAACGGGGAAACAAATATTTCACCTGGACAAATGATGAGAGAATGCCGGGAGGCAGCTATGCCTGGCTGTGCGGGTGTCGTCCATTTGACCATCATAGCCTTGCTCCACCTTTCTACCTGGGCTGTGGATTGCACCAACCAGCTCCTTCGCCTCTGGTTTCCGTTTAAGTTACAATGGACAGGAGTTTAAGGGGAAAGAGGAGGCAAAAACTGGGAACTTTCTCTTCTTGGCGTATTCCTTATTATACCACAGCTTGTCAGGGGCTGTGTTTCTCTGCCTCATCCACAGGGCTGGTCCTAGAGCTACGGCTCCCTCCGCCTCCCAATCCCGTTACTCTCTCACTCCCCTTGAGTGCTGCGGGTCACATTAAATCTTATGCATATATGGAAGACTGATTTAAGACATACGGAGTATTGCTAAATAATGGGAGAAAGACGCTTTTCCAATCAATGGTGCCTCATTAATCGAATGTCTATATGGAGAAAAATAACACGACCCCTAGCTCAAATCATAACTAAAAATTGATTCCAGGTGAGTGGTTGACCTAAACATCTAGACTATAACATCATCACGAACTAGAACTAGGGAGGTATGTTTTTAACCAGGTCACCAAGAAGCACTAACCAAAAAGGAAGCATCAAACATTGAACTGCATTAAGAATCTTGTTCGTTGTAAGATATCACAAATTTTGAAAAAGCAATCTATACAGTAGGAGATGACAGTTTCAACACATTACCAACCAAAAACCCTTATCTGAATATCCTGAAACTCCTACAAATCTAAGAAAAAGACCGATAACCCAATAGAAAAACAATATAGACAGGGCCTCAACTGGAACTTTTCAAAAAAGGTCGTCCAAATGACAATACAAAAAAGAGCTCAACTTTGTTGTCATAAACATACATGAAAACCATAAAGTGGTACCCCTGTACCCAAACTTTTTTTTTAAATGACAACACTAAGTTTTTTAAGGAGATAAAGCCGCAGAAACCTTTGTATAACGCTGATGGGAAGGTCGGCTGATTTAACCACAAAGACAATTCTTCTGCGTGATCAGCCCAAGCTGAGCGGTCATCAAGTCTTCGTCCCAGCAGGCCCCTGCGGGGGGTAACCCAACACAATCGCATGCGTATATGCAACAACGCACACACTGGAGAACAGTAACGCGGTGACGTTCATAATGCTCCCAAAACAAGGACGCGACCAAACGCCTCTAAGTAAAGAACCCGCGGTGTGCTCGGTCGGTGGAATAGCACACAGCAATGAAAAGAGCAAGCACACAGGGCCGAACTTTGCAAATACAGAGCGAGCAGCAGCAGCCGGGCGACCCCATTCTACGTCACTCCGTGCGCGCCAAGGGCGGGGAGCAGGTGAAACCAATGAACTTAGGAACACAGCCTCAGGGAAGCGCCCGTCCCACCCGCTGGGCGACACCGCCTGCCGCAGGGCGCGGACGCCAGGGCGACAGCAAGGCCACCATCACAGCAATCAAATGGGTCACCAGGAAACGCTACGAGCACGGCTCCAACACAACAGGAAACGCACCGATTCCCAGAAACACGCGTTACTGACCCTGGCCCGAAAAGACGTGAAAAAAATTGAGCACACCTATAACAAATAAAGACACTGGATTACAGTTTAAAAACCTCCCACCGCGCAAAGCCCAGAGCCCGAGGGCTTCACTGTGTGTTCCATCACACATTTAAATGCGAATTAACACCAATCTTTCACCAACTTTCCCAAAACACAGAGGAAGAGGGAACAATTTGCACCTCCTCCTGTGAGGAAAACAAGCCACCCACGTACCTCTCTCTACCCGGTGCCATTTCGGCAGGACGGTGTGCATCCTCCTCCGTGGGCGGAAGTTCTCCTTATTGGGCAGAAGTTCTCCTCAGTGGGAGGAAGTTCTCCCTACTGGGCGGAAGTTCTCAGGGGGCGGAAGTTCCCTTTACTGGGCGGAAGTCTTCAGTGGGTTCGCCTGCGCCTGCGCAAAAGACAAACAAAGACTTACGTTGGATTGAGCACCGGCTTTCGAACTAAAGGGTCACCAGTTCGATTCCCAGTCAAGGAGCACCTGTCAACTTCGGTTCAAGGCCTTCCCTGTGTTTAGACAGGCAAAGACAGTGGCCTGCAGGGTTCAGTACAGAAACACGGTGTACAGGCTCGGCGCCCAGGAGCGACAGGCTGTGTACCGTACAGCCTACGTGGGCAGTAGGCTGTACTGTTTGGGTTGTCTAAGCGCCTCTCTGATGTGGGCGCAACAAGATCACCTAACAACGCATTTCTCAGAACGGGCCCCAGTCATTGAGTGGTGCCTGACTGCAATACAGTATTGCAAGAAAGCTGGAAAACTGTTAGGTAAACTATAACATCCCTTCATGGTAAAAATGTTCGACAAGCTAGAAATAGAAGGCACCTTCCTCCACTTGACGAAGGGCTTTAACAATGTGACCCGCAGCTAACATCCCACTTAATAGTGAAAACAGAACCCTTGCCCCTAAAGATCAGGGGCAGCGCCAGGCTGGCCATGCTCACCACTTCTATTTAACATTGCATTGGAGGTGCTAGCCTGTTTCTTAGGCAAGACAAAGAAGTTAAAAAAAAACATACTAATTGAAAAGGAAGAAGTAAAGCTGTCTCTATTCACAGATGATATGATCTTGTGTATAGAAAACCTTGGGGACTTACACACACCCCTGTATTGTATTGGTTTTTCTCTATACTACATGACGGAGCAAAGGCTTGAAATTCTGGTGATGAATGTCACCATGCAGAGTTAGTGCACCAGATATATTTATTCCTGTCTTTCATGCAAATTCTTTGCATGTATTAGTAACAGCCACTCAGAAGCACCTACCTTAATCAAAAAAGAAAAGCCATGGTGTCATCTCCTACAAACAGCCCCACTTCCTGGGTGAATAAATAACATTTAACATTGCTTACCATTCCTTATGCAGACCACTTCCTTCTGGTGTTATAAGGGAATGGTGTTTCGAAGACAGTCATGGGAAAATATTAGTGAAAATATCATGATGGATTATATTAGTCTATAGATACATAGTTTTTGTATTTATAAATTAGTAGAATATTTGAAGCTACTGCCAAATGAGTAAACAAATGAAATGCTTTGTTACTTAAAGTAACAGGGGAAAGAATACAATTAATAATTACATCCTTATCTTGGTTTCGTGTCCTCAAATTAATAAGTGTGTATACCTGTCCCCTGTGTGCAATCCAGGTAACAGAAAATCCCGAGTTTGTAAAACCACAGACTATATAAAAATAGGTTTAACTTTTATTTATTTATTTTTAAAGATTTTATTTATTTACTTTTTAGAGAGAGGAGAACAGAGGGAGACAGAGAGGGAGAGAAACAGCAATGTATGGTTGCCTCTCACATGGCCCTCATGGGGACCTGGCCCGCAACCCAGGCATGTGCCCTGACGGGGAATCGAACCGGGACCGTCTGGTTCCCAGCCTGCGCTTAATCCACTGAGCTACACCAGCCAGGGCTAAAAATAGGTTTAACTTTTAAATCACATTTAGTTAAGGTTGTCATTAACAGTTTATAAAAATAAAAATATATAATCACCATGTCTTTGTTGCAAAAGTATGACATATAAAAACATTATGGCCTGGCTAGTGTGGCTCAGTGGATTGAGCACCGGCTTTTGAACCAAAGGGTCACCAGTTCGATTCCCAGTCAAGGGCACAGGCCTGGGTTGTGGGCCAGGTCCCCAGTGGGGGCCACATGAGAGCTAACTACACATTGGTGTTTCTCTCCCTCTCTTTCTCCCTCCTTTCCCCTCTCTCTCTGAAAAATAAATAAATAAAATATTTTATTAAAAAAACTATTATATACCAAGTTCGTGGAGTCAGGTAGGGTAAAAGTAGCTTTTATAAAAGTCCCTGTGTCTTATCTTACCAGGAATCTGGAGGCAATAACTGGTAGGAAAACATAAATGGTAATCAATAAATTGTTGAAGGCTGAGTGTGGACTACCTTGAGAGTTAAAAACTCCTAGGGCACCAGTTTTAGGGAGTCCCTGCCCTCTCATGAGTTCTACCTCTAGGAGCTCAAATCAGAGGAAAATGCCTTCCTGGTCTGGGTAGGGGGAAGGAAAAGCACCAGTTTGAAACGCAGCCAAGGCATTCTGTCCTTCATAACCAAGTCATACCTTCCAGGAAAGCCAGTGTATCAAGGATGAACAGGGACACCACGCAAAGATAGAAGGGTCAGTTTCCAAGACGGCATAATCAGTGCTGTGTGTGTGTGTATGTGCGTGGGCATATACATATGTGTGTATGTGTGCACCTACTAGTGGTTTACATGCGTTCAAGTTTACATGTTTGTACAAAATGTATCAATATTGGTTTACATCTTAACAAATGTGACATACCAATGCAAGATGTGACATCATATTGATGAGGTTGTTATTTAGGATCTGTTTCAAAAACTCAGGTTCTCCTGGGGACTCACCTCCACTGGAGTAGTTTCTGGGGAAGCCTTAGCATGATCACTGATTCAGGACATGCTGACACCAGCGTCCGCCGCCTGCTCTGGGGCCGCAGGGCTCCCTGGCCACTCCCACATCGGTTCACTCAGTACTTACTGACTACTGAGTGGGTGGGGGACCTTTGCTGAAGCCAAGGGTACACTGACAAGCAAAAGCTATCACAGCCTGGAATGCCACTTCCACATCCTACCTCATGTTCTGTGATAAGAGACAGAAATCTGTGAGTTTGGAAAGCATCTCCTGGTGAGTGCTGAGTGACGCCCAGCGTGCCCACACTCGTTCCGTCAGGGACTGTTGGTGCAGCTGAACGTCATACCCCATTTTCTTCTGGTAACTCAGCACCCAAGAGCCAGTTTTACCCACGCAAACAAGCCTTCCCTCACCATCCCCACCAGGCCCTGGGAAGATCTTCCGGGGGTCTCGGCATACAATCGACACAAATCGACACAATACCAAACACATTAAAATACACCCACGTCCCACCATAAACGCGCAGTGTGGTAACTCTATGTAAATCGGGCTGAGCCAACATCACTGTTTCAGGTCTCACACTACATGACACCCCTTGAGTCTTTGTGTGGCCAGGCACTGAGCCCACACATCTTTATCTTTGCCCACTCCCCTCCCCATATTCTCAGTCCTTCTGTTCTGACCTGGCTTTGCAGAGATCAGGGGAAAGAAGAAATGAGTAGACAAGGCACTCGCCTGGAAGGAAGGAATTCAAATTTTGCCTCCTTTGCAATTTTGTCTGAGTCCTTGATAGTAATTGATATCAAACGCCCATGTGAAAATATCCACATATATTTAGAATAGGGAAAACCACAGTCCCTTACAGAAGTACAATTTGGTGGAAGCATTTTTTAGCAGTCACAGAATTCTTGATATTGACAAAGCATCCTCATGTTCTTTCATTTACTCCCTCCCCTTAATCTTATAAACTAAGTATGATTCTAATCCGATATTATAGATGACAAAATTGAACATCAGAGAAGGAATATAACCTGCCCAGGATAGCACAAACAGTAAGGAGGGGTAGGATCTGGATGTACTGATACCATGATTATCTTGGTATCCTGGTTATTTATCCCGTGTAATGCAGGATTCCTGGGGGGACTAGCGCCACTCCCTCGCTGAGACCAGACGCACGCCCAGGCGTGTTCTCACGGCACCTCTTCTTCCTCACAACTTTTCAAACATTTCCTTAGAATGCACGCGTCTGCTAGATTTAGCCCGGAGCAGGTGGAATTGCACAGGCCACGCCCCAGGTGCCGGCCATTCTCTGACTGCTGTGCGCCCCCCTCCCCGTCTTCAGCAGCCATCAAGCGTCAGGACCTCGAATCCCATTTCAGATTGTCACTGCATCAAGGTCAGCCCCTCTCTTTTACCAAAGTCGTAAATGCATTCTGCAGTTTTAAACCAAATAATAACCATCCCATACAGACTGGGTCTGACTTCAACATTATTGCTTTTTTTTTTTCTTAAGCTTCATAACAGTCTTAAATTACTGTCCCCTCCAGCATCCGCCAGGCTGTAAAATTCTCAGGGACAAGCCTTTACTGCCTGCCACCACTTCCTGCTTTATTGTCAGTGTCAATTTCAATTCATTCCCTTCCTGTGTCCCTGTCACCCAACTTCTGTCTTCGGGTCTATGCGGTGTCCCAAAGTTCATTTGCTTTAATAGAAAAATAATGCTCTTTGGCTTTCTGTCTAATGGGAATAGAGAGCCGGCCAAGGCCAGACCCCATGCTCAGCAAAAAGAAAATTCTTTCCAAATGCCAAGGGGCTCTTCACTGTCTTTGTGTGAGTTATAGTAAAGCAAGGATTATCATTTACCTACAACAAGTAAGAAAAGAGAAGACCTCAGGAAATAAAGGGACGGCTTTTTCTGAGGCCTGGCTCCGGTGTCTTGTTTCACGCCTGACTGGATGGACCTGTGGCTCAGGTGAAAGTCTTAATGTCTCTATGGTTCTCTCTCACCTTTCCCCTGCCCCTTGCAAAAAATTGAGATCCAGCTATTGCCATTTATTTTCCACTCGGGGAAGCTTTCAGTTCGAACGCAATGGGAAAAAATGGTACAAATTTTTACCGCTGACAATAGTTCTGATCTTGTACTGAGCTAAGATGAACAAAAAGCTCCCTGGGGAAGGGAAAGACTCGCCTGTGCGCAGTAAATGAATTCCTCCTTGGCTCTGGGGATTGCTGGACGGTGCGCCGATGTCCCAACCAGTTTATTATCTTCAGCCTGTGTGTGGGTAACTTGCCCGACTCAATATAGAGCCCAGTCAATAATAATGTCTTTTTGGAATTACACAGAAAAATCGGATATTTGCAGGACTTTTTTTCCCCCTGGGATCAATAAGAATCTTCCATCAGGGGCAGAGAGGATGGGGTGGCTGTGTCTCAGAGCCACCCTCTGCCCGGCCCCAGTGGAGGCGTCGGCGGGGGGGGGGGGGGGGGGGGGGGGGGGGGGGGGGGGGGGGGGGGGGGGGGGGGGAGGTGGCAATGGTAAGGGGAAGGGGGAGGGAACAGAAGAGAAAACATGGGTGTTTACGGCGGAATTTCCCAGGTGTCTGTTCTTTGCTTTCTCTCTCTGCAGGGAACACAGGCTAGAGAGGAGGAAATCATGAAGACCTGTGAGGAAGGTGAGGGATTTGCAAAATTGTTATTTCTGGGCAATTCTGTTAATAAAGCATGGGAGGGACGAGCCACACGACTCAGGGCCTTTCCCCAGGGATACTTGGGAACTGAACGAATCAGTCCATGTGAGAAGTTGGGGCTTTCCTGAAAAATCCAGCTGGCTGCTCCTGTACCTCTGACCTCCACCTGAGAATAGCACCTTGTCACTCACCGCTTTGCCTCTCTCACTCAGTGAGTGTATGAAACAAATAATTGCATCATGCTGATAACAAGCCAGGGACTTTCAAGCACTTAGACAATTATAAATGAGTCACTGGCAGAACGATGTTTACTAAGGCATACCTGAGTCTTTAAAATTGTCCATTTTTAAAAAATTTAACGTACAAGCAAGTAGCTTTTCCTTTTCAGACTCCATGATTTCTACAGTAAAATTGAAATTCTTTGAATAAAGTGTAATGGCATTTTTCTTTAATCTTATAGACGTTATTTTGGTTTTTTTTTTCTCAACATATGTTGAAATTGTAGATTTTCCCACTTCCTATCACATTGATTCATAAGTGTGCTGTTTCCAGATAATGCAGAAATTTATACAGTCTTTCCCTTAAGCAGATTTAAGTACTCTTTTATTATTTTATGGTCTTAATTTTAAAATATGTGGTGCAATACAAAAAACATAGCAGCTACTGAATAGTTGGAATAATTATTTTTCTATCAGCAACATTCTTTGCACTGAAGATAAACAAATGTAAATAGTGATTGGGATGAATCAGTCGAGATGCTTTGGGCCCCGGGTAACAAAAAACTTCAACTGTAGTTATTTAAATCATAGAAACTTATATCACAGAGCAAAAGTCTGGGAGCAGGTAGTTCTGGACTCAGTTCAGCGATTCAGCACTATCCGATTTCTCCACGACCCTCCTGGCATGGGCTCACGGTCACCAGACGGCCGCAACGGCCCCAAGTGCACGTCCTCCCACAGCGACGATCGAAGACAGCACAGCCTCTCACCGGGCATCCCTCCTGAAGGGCAGGAAGAACTTCCTGAGGTGCTTCGGGGCCTCCTCTTCTGTCTCAGGGGCTCAGGCAGCATTGCCTGTCCTGGTCTTCTGCCAGCACCGGAGTGGCATTGTCGTGACTGGCTTCCACAGCCACCCCTCGGGTTTGGGGGGTGACCCGTGGAGCACTTGGGAGCCTCACGCTTGGATAAAATCAGGACTCTGTTGGGAAGAGGAGGGGCGGGGGGAGCTATTGACCAAAGGTGTGCGCAGGGCTGAGGAAAAGCACCCAGGATGGGGCGTCAGGCGAGGCTCCTGCCAGGGGAGGGCCAGCGTGCCTTGGAGATTAAAGGCCAGGGCAGGCGGGGAGGCTGTGCCGTGTGGACTCGGCGGGGGGAGCCACGGACTTCCAGGGAGGGGCGGTTCTGCAGGGAGGAACCAGGGTATAAACTAACTGTTGTCCCTCCCTCTGGTCTTCTCCAGTGACAGAACCCACCCAGGAGCAAGAGAGCCTGGGGACCATGTGACAGGTCCTGCGGGTGAGCCTCGCAGGACAGAGAGCAGAACGGTGGCGTGTGAGGAGGCCTTTGTGTGGCTCGGGAGAGACAGGAGACACCCATCACAGCTCCTGTCATCGAGCACTCACCCTGTGCCAAGTAGATGATAAGCAACTGACGTGCACAAAACAGGGGCTTCATGAGAACATTAACTGGGATAAACCTACTCTCCCCCACACACACCCAAGGAAGAGACAGCAGCTGGGGAATCCCGTGGGACATGCCCACAGCTGCCTGGGGGAAGCCTGGAGGGACAGAGGTCAAATATCGTGAACTCAGGGAAGAGGGCAAGCCCCAGACCTAGGAAGGAGTGGGGCTTTTATCTGATTTTACAGAGAACGAAGATCCACACCCAACTCGGTTTCAGCTCCCTCTGAACACACAGGACCTCAAGGAGAATGGTTGTGGGTTGTGTGGGAGGCCTAAGCTCCGGGCCCAGCAAAGAGGTCCTGCATCTCAGCCAAGCTCAGACTCAGAGAGCAGAGCCCGGTGTGCCCGGGGAAACCAGTGTCCTCGGTGCCCGAATCGTCTGCTTCCTGTCAGCTCCGTGAAGGAAGGATGACTCTCTCTCTTCTCCGCAAATAGGTTTAAAGAGCTCCAATAACTCGTCTGTGATCATGCCACCAATAAGGGGCCTTGGCTGGAACCTGACGGGACCCAGGTTTTGTTTCTAGAGCTTCGCTGAGCTGCTCTGTAGCGAGGGGGATGTGTGGGGCTGGGCCGGAGATGCGGAAGCAGAGAGACCGGGGAGACAGAGCCTATGGCGGTGGGTGCTCAGCCGGAGAGAGCAGCAGTGGAAAAGGGGAGCAGACGGCCGACTCGAGACATATTGGGTTGGCCAGAGAGTTTTTTTTGTAGGATGGCTCTCGTAGCATTTAGATCTCTCTAACTTCATTCAAAACAATTTTGTTACAGTGTATTGTGACAGCTGTCATATCAGCGTGCATTTAGAAAACCTTATCAAACCGTGAATTTTTATGTAGCCATTTTACTTTGCAGATGGAAGAACATACGCAACATGTTCAGCATATTATGCCTTATTATTTCAAGGAAGGTAACAATGCAGCTGAAACGCAGAAAAAGATGTGTGCAGTGTATGGAGAAGGTGCTGTGCCTGATCCAACGTGTCAAAGGTGGTTTGCGAAGTTTCCTGGTAGAGATTTCTCACTGGACGAGGCTCCGCGGTATGGCTTCGAGACCCCACGCCGCAAAGCCAACGAGAAATGTAATTGTCATGATCACTGAGGCTGCTACACAAAGACTCTAGGAGCCCACATGGCCAAGCTCACGCACGCAGGGCCTTCCCGTTTGTGGTTCAAGTTCACTGTCCCTGTGCCCATTGTCTGAGGCAGCAGGGTCCCCCGAGAGCAGGAATCCACTGCCTGTTAGGTACACAGTGTCCAAGCACTGGGTGTGCCAGACTGCCACTCTCCCCAGAGATGCTACTGACCCCCACGTCTCTCAGAACCTGCAGACACCTCACCTGGCCCCGCCCCTGCCCCTCCAGCATGGAGCCCCCCTCCCCCCCACCTACAGCTTCGCCTTTGTTACCCCCACCACTTCCAGGGAGGGTCCCACACAGTCTTCTCCTTGAGGTTGGACTTTTAAAAACAAAGTAACTTGTCTTTGTGCCCACGACATCGAAGGTCCTCAGACAGGACGTCACAAAGCCTTGGTAGAGAGGAAGGGAAATGCACGCCCACGCACGCACGTTACAGCACAAATTTGTATTTTCACAAATTATTCAACTACGGTTTTTATGGCAGAAGAAGCGGCTTTCCTGAGTGGGGGTTGCCAAGTATTGTACAAATATGGAGAATGGATATAACCTATTACAACTGCAAACACATAGAAAGCCAACAGCTCTTCCCAAATTTGGTCCTTTGAGCCAGGCCTTGACTTGGCAAATTGCCCCTTCCCGCTCGTAAAGAACACCACGCAAGTCAAAAATTCTTCCAAGTACAGCCGAGCTAGGACGGCTTTATTCTCGCTGCATCCCCCCGGAGACGCTGGTGCTCAGAGAGCACGGGTGATGGTGAGAGGCTCGCCCGCTCGCCCACCCTCCTGCCGGCCGTCTGGCGGGAGAGACAGATCTGCAGATAGCACCCTGGCAATGTGGCGAACTCTATCTGTCTGTCCCACCAGACTGTGACTTCCTGTGCCTCGATCTGGAGTCTGGCGGGCGGAGGACACTCCGTGAAGCACGCTGCCGGGGCCGGGAACAGGCTCTCCCGCTCTGCGTACTGCTTGTCACGACCCCCCTCCTGGACCCGGAGGCCCCCGCTGCTGCTTGTGCTCGGTGACCCACTTACCTCCTGGTCTGGAGAGCCGGTTCCTTTGCCGCCATCCGTGACAAAGTGGGCCGTGCCCCAGCCCCCTGGCCTTCCGCCCTGCAGGGCTGTTCCAGAAGCCACTGCGGCTCTGGGTGGACTCGGGGTCCAGAATGCCCCTGTAACCCCATCAGGGTCAGCCTTCCTCCCTCTGTTCCCGACCGCCAACCGCGGCTCGACGGAAGACAGGAAACCCCGTCACTTCGGTTAACCGGGTCACCCAGAACCGTGTGCAGCCTTCCTAGGTTCCTTCCCTGAAAGCGTAATTAAAGCCTTGACTAATTAGTGTTAAAATAACCTTAATTAACTAACCTAACTTACTACTAATCAAGGGAATGGGTCTTCGGAGGGATCGGGGATCATTTTCTAGTCAGTTCACAATATGGTGATATACATCTACACCCCTCATGGTGTGCTCATTATGAAAAAATTAGAACTCCATTGTTAGCCGTGTGACTTGGAGGTTACTTGCTTACTTGCTTATTTATTTATACTCTGCCTCTCGCACCACAGGATGGGGCTCCGAGGACATTATCTTGCATTTGCTCTGCAGAGCTCTTACGACGATTATGAGACAAGAAGGCATTTAGCAGGCTCCTCACTTGCTCTGGGTTATTAGGGAGCCCGTGCTAATGATTTCGGCAGGGTAATGCAGAGGCTGCCCTGGTTTCCACGTTACGAATAGTCCCTCGTTAGCTCCGTGACGGAGCCTGTGTCACTTCACCCCCTGGCACCCCGGCCCCTTCATCTGTACCGGGAAGCCAATACAGCAAAGCTCCTTTCTGCTTTCACACACCGCCTTCTGCGAGTCAAGTTCCTCCAGCCCGAAGTCCGCTCTCCATCTGGCGCACCGAGTACATGCGGGGTCTAGTCCGTGACACTTGAGTCGTTCTTTGTGACGCCTCAACTGCTGGCCCGTTTGGAAAGTTTTCTTTGCACACTCTCCGGGACTGCCTAATGAGAAGGCAAAACATCCCACAGCTTCTATCAGGCAGTTTCCGTAGCCCAGGAGGGATCCACCCAAGCACCGGTCTCCGTCCGCTCTAATATCCGAACTTCCCCTCTTCACGTCCACGGTGTGAGGCTCTGCGCCTCTCTCTATAGTTCTCATTTGTCACTGACAGGAATGAGTTGCTCAGACTAATCCCTTAGCACAGATTTGGAGTTAGAAGTGCTGGAAAAAAAAACACACAAAAAAAAAATTATGATGCTGTTGTGGAGAGACACCACTGAAAGAAACCAGATTCCAAAGAAGAGGAACCGGGGGGCCATCGGCTTTTTAATGCTTCTCACGTGGGCACTACGGAGACCCCCAGGCTTCTTCCGTGCCGAGGATGCGCATCGATTGCTGACACTCAGCAACCTGTGCTGGGAAAAGTAGTACTAAGCCCCAGGACTAACATTCGAAGGAGGTTGCGAAAACTCCAGTCTTAAACGGGTTTAAGAAAAAAGCAGCTTTCTTTTCGTTCCAGATTGTTTCAGAAATCTGTGAGAAGCCTGGGGGTGCAGATGCCTGCGGGCATCGCCTCCGGCCGGGCGTTTCTCTGTCGGGAGGGCCCGGAGCGTCAGCCGCGATTCACCCTCTGACAGCCGCCAGCGGTTCCCCCGTCCACGAAATCGGAGGCTGTGCATTGTTCAAGTGGCTCCATTGTGTTTAGTCTTTGTCATCTTTTCACAGTAAATAAACGAAGGAATGAAAAAGCGAGTCAGTGACTGACCAGAAAAATTGACGTGTTCTCTCCTCTCCACCTAAACAAGTACATCTGTTACACTCATCTGTGTAAGGTGTGTGTGCAAAACAGGCAGGAAAGGGCTTTGGGGGAACATCACTGTCTAAGTGATTTTCTAACTTTAGTGTCCATAAGAATCACTCAGAAAACTTATAAAAGATGCATATTCTTGGGCCCTTGCCTAGGTACTCTGGGCCAATGGATCGGGCACAAGCAAGGAGTGGGAACAGTGATATCACATGCGCACACACACACACACACACACACACACCCCGAAGTTGTTGCTCATGTCGGTGGTCTGCAGGCCACGCTTGGAGGGAAACTGCTATGGTGGGACGGTGGTTCCTCCAATCTGTCCCTCAGATATCAGAATCTGCGAAAATTATGAGTTGAAGCCGTCCTGTGTTTGGGACCAGAGTAGGTCCCATGGAAGCAAGCCACACCCAAACAAGAGAATTTCAGAGGCTTGCCAAAGTGCACGGGGTGTTACTATATCAACTTCAAACTTACTGTAAAGATGTAATAAGCAATGCAGCATGGTATTGGCACACAGACAGATCCATAGATCAGTGGAAAACAACGGTGAGTCGAGAAACGGACCGGTATGTATATAAGCACATAATTGACTTTCAACAAAGGTGAAATGTATTCACTGGTGAATGCATAGTCTTCTTAAAAAATGGTGCTTGAACAATTATACATCCATCTACAAAAAATGTGCTTTTATCTACGATATTCAAAAAGCAATTCAAAATGTATAATACACCTAAATGTTAACTGAAAACTGTAAAACTTCTAGAAGAAAAGATAGAAAATCTTTGCGACCTTGTTTCAGTCAAATAATTTTTTGATGCAATACCAAAACCATAATCTAAAAAACCGGAAGTCGGTGCCGTGGGTTTTACAAAGTTAGGAACTTCTCTTTGAAAAACACTTCAGGAAGTGAAAGGAAGACCGCAGGCAGAAAGATGATGCTTGTAACTCACAAACAAAACGATGCTTGCAAATCACTTCTCGGACAAAGGACTTACATCCACAATATACAAATGTCTCCCAAAACTCTACAGTGAAATAACCTATTTTAATAATGAATTTAAATAGATACTTCATCAGCAAACATACATGGATCGCAAATAAGCACACGAAAAGATGCTGAACTACATTAGTCATTAAGAAAATACCTATTAATCACAGAGATACCTTGACAAACCTATTAGAATGGTTGTATTTTAAAAGACTCACTAAGTCAAATATTCGCAAGGCTGTAAAGCTGGAATACTACTCCCCAATGAAAGGAAAGAACCGTGAATCTGTGCAACGTGGCGGAGTCACCAAACGATTCTGACGTGTGGTCCCCAGGGCTGTGTCTAACTTCTGTGGTCGGACACGGGCCGCCCCGTACTGTGCTTGATTGCGGCAGCCCCGGGAAACCGATTCGGGCAGGTTGGGGGAAATCGCACCCGGGCCCTTAGTGATGAAGGAGGGGTCCAGGGAGTCGCGGGGATGTCTAGAGGGGGGGCCTGGAGCTGCGGGGAAGGCCAAACTAATCCCTGAGGGGAATGAAAATGGAAGCCAAGCATGAAGATCGAAAAATGAGCAACAAGGACCTGGCTGCAGTCTGGGACTGTGAATTTATGGCCACGCTAATGTGATTAAGAACCGCAGACACAAACGGGAATTTAGTACGCGGCAAAGGTGGCCTTGCAGGTCAGCGGGTAAGTGATGGGAACAATTACGTAATGATCGGGAGGAGAAAATGAGGTTAAATATCTACAGAGAGAACTGCCTGTCCTCTTGAATCCCAAAATACCTTAAAGGGCTGTTTATACTAACAGCAAAAAAAAAAAAAAAAAAAAAGAGAGAAAGACAAAGGCAACCTAAGTATAACTGGAAATGGCACATAAGTGACATTTGGTATTTTCACAAAGTTACCATAGTGAGAATGTACTACTCTTAATTGAAATTGTCACTACATCTTGTTTTCAGTAATTATTGTAGTCTAATAAATATGTTTATTTACACATTATCTCTATAGAAATAAAATAAAGTGGTGTATTCTGTCAAAAATAAGTGGTGGGACTAGAATACGGTGTTATTGACTCTAAGTGATCGAATTACAGGCTTGTTTTCTATCTATTTTTCTCATTTTCCACGTTATACTTTTAATACGTGCCTTTAGTCATTTATAACTTGACTCAGAATACAAAGTGCTGGAACAATTGTGATTCCAGAATTTTAGGGTCTTACATGGAATTGTACATATAGGGTATTACACACAGTTTGCATGTACGAGAACTCATAGCTGCCCCAGAAAGCAGTGGCTTCCACTTCCTCACATGGAACCTCTGAAGAAAATTAACATGAACAATAATTACCTCCAAAGGACTACGTATGTATTTTGTGTCTCTCCACATACAATATCTATGTGCACACATTAAGTGCAAAGCCGTAAGAATATGTGAAATACTCCTTACATCTCTAATAAGGTACCTTCACATCACCAGATTAAAAATGTTGAAAATAGAAGTTCCGCTGAAAAGCAAGGGTTCTCAAAAAGAAGAAGCAGGTCACCTAAGGAACAGTTGGGCAAAAAAAAGAAAAAAAAGTTTTGAGTATTATCTTGCTGGTGGACTCAGCTGGGCAATGCAGCTTGAGAAAAGCCCAAGTTTGTAGACTCTAAACTCTCAGAGATGAGTTTTCGAGATGTTTTATTTTAGTGCTTTCATTTTCTGTAATGGTATGAGATAATAAATTCCTATTTGTGTCGGAGTATTCCAAAATAGCTTGTAAGAATAGAAAAATCTGACAGTTGCTGAGAAAAAAGAAAAAAAAAACCATGAAACTAGCTGAATCTGTCCAATCTTGTATTTATCCATTCAGGCTAAAAATGGTGTTATTGTTGAAAAGAAGTTAAGAAGTTTTCTTCAGAGGGAAAAACTTTGTGAGGAGAAAAATGGCATTTGTCGCTCACTATATACAAATGCACAAAACTGATTTGATTCTCTTTTATGGGCAACTAATAAAAAAATCATAGTGGAGTGTTATCCCTTCCTTCTGCAAACACATGCTCCGGCCTGCACCTAGACCCAAGGATGGAAACAAACTCCAGGAGGAATAAAACGTTGTCTCTGCCCTCAAAGACCCTCATAATCTTCACAAATTAACGTCACGATGAGTGCCGTGAACAGGCAATTCACGAAAGAAGAAAAATTGATCGTCTACAAATGTATTGAAATATTCATCCCCACTGATAACCAAAAAATGCAGTTTGGAAATAACAGTGAGATAGATTTCCATCAGCCAGTTTAGAAAGACCTTCTAACAATAATCTGCAAGACTGGTGTATAAAAACAGGCCCAGCAATTAATTCTTAGTAGATTGTAAGTTGGAAAATCTTCTGGAATATACTCTGGTGGCATCTATCAAAAGAGCTAAAAGTATGTATATCCTATAACACAAATTTACCTCCTGGAATTCCAGCTGAGGAGGTAGATTAGTAACATCCTCACAAATGAAGCGGTGAGAATGTTCACACGGTTTTTAATAGTTTTCAGCAGCCAAAAAGAAATTAGCTGATGTACCACGAAATGGAAGATTTGTCAAAAATATGGCACATTCTTGTAATACTACATTGCTGTTAAAAACTAAATAGTAAAATAATGTTGAATAGCATCGAGAATTTTACAAGAGAATCAGTGAAAAAGTAAACCACAAAAGTCGGGTACAGCCTGCTGTCACTGTGAGCAATGCGTGTGCACTTTTAGAGACCGATCCACAAGCAGCAGCGTAGGCACTGAAAAGCTGTATTAGTTACGGCAGGAAAAAAGGTGGTAGGTAACTTACGCTTTATTTTTGGGGTTTTGGACATACCAAATGTTTTACACTGAACGTATAACACTTCTGTTAAAATTGAGTTAACAACTTAATTAAACAACTTCAGTCCGTCTACGGTGTGGGGACACAGACCTTGTGCGCTTTCTCAGGTCTCAGGGGCCGCCTCCTCTCGACCCCCACCCGCGTCCCGTTCCCCTCCACTCTTAGACTTGAATGAAACGCCGCAGACAGAGTGTGGGTTACGCTTCCTCCGAAACTACTGAAGAGCCAGAGATGAAACGTTCGCGATTCCCCACAGGACAAACCTTGCTTGTTAAGACATAAACTGAGATGAGAGGTCAGACAAATGAACCCTTGTGCATGCATGTCTCCGGGGGATGATTTCTCTGTCGTCTCTGTCAGCAGAGTTTCAGGTGCCAAGTCCAAGTGCGAGCCGAGGAGCCTGCTGTCTGGCGTTGGGAAGCAGCAGATCCGCGTTCACACATTGCCTTGGTTCCTTTCTCTTTCGCTTCATTCTCGCTGCCTTAGGCGTGCGCCGCGCAGACAGAACGTCAACACCTTGAAGTTTTCCCAGATTCTCTCTTCCTGGGAACCCAGGCGGCTTACGACCGTCAAAATCGGAGAAGGTGGTGTGCATAAGGATTCATATCCCAGACATACTGGGAGTCTCGGGGGTGGGGGGATACTAATCGGATGTTGGAGCAGATGTGGTAGGAAGAGGTCACTCCTGATCTGGACTTTGAGAAATTCTCTAGAAGAATAAGATCACCCAAGTTAGACCTTACACTGCGAGTGTGATTTTTGACTTTGGACACGCACGTACGGGCAATTGATAAGGCTCTGATTTACCCAAAATAGCGATTTCCACTCAGCGGCATATAAAAGAAAATCCGAATAGCAATTACGTAATAATTGGGGTGGTACGATGCCTGTTCAGTTTGTAAGCAGGCAGTTTCTGGCCATGGTCGAGTGGTTGAAGGTGCACGCGACTCTCTTAGAATGTCGATCATGGCAACCTGGCGGTCGCCGCAGCCCCAGCCGTCAGGAGGGCGGGGCGGAGTGCAAAGTGGCTGTTCCCACTCGAATGCCCACACTTTAGGACACTGTCCTGAGAGCTTCCCTAACCACCTCCCACCTCCGTTTACTTCTCAGTGCCCAGGAAGGTGACACGCCGCCACCCAGGGCACCCGGGCAGGTTGAAAGCCACATCCAAATCAAGTGCCTGGTGCGAAGGAAGAAGGAGGCCACGCCCCCTGGGGAAGCCGCAGCCCTGCCTGCCACACTCTCCGAGGGTCCCGGGGATGGGGAGCTGCAGCTGGGGAAGACCTGCAGGCCCGGAGGCTTACTTGCTGTGAAGAATGCAGAGGAAGAGAGCCGTCAAAGTGACCACCGTTTGCAGGCTGCCTGGCCACGAGAGTGACCAGCTATGGCATCGGTTTGCCATGGGCCCCAGAGTTCCTTAACGTTGCTAAGCCTCAGTTTCCCAAGATGGCAGTAATGTATATTATAAGATTGTTTTGAAGTCCCGACATATATACCAGAGAACTGAAAACCTACGTGGATATGAAACCCTGTACCTGAATGTCCAGAGTGGCTTTGGTGAAATCCCACCCGCTGTGGCCAGCACAGAGTCAGTGACAGACCTAGAACTTGCCTGGCCTGTGTTTGTTGAGTGGACAAGAACTTCCTGGTGCCCTGAGGCTGGACCAGAGAAGCACAGGCCCCTCCAGAGCCGGCCTGGACGGATCGGAACTGTTGCACAAATGAGGGGCATTTCCTGCGTGTTGCACACGCCCCGAGCTGAGCCGGGAGCACAGAGTCTGATGCTGAGGGAGGCAGGCGGGGCTGCCGCAGAGGAGGGCACTTTCCAGCTGAGCATCCCACACGGCCTGGACTTCTGTGACCCTACAAGAGGGCCATGTGTCCTCGCAGTGTGTTCTGAAGGGGCCGCTTCACGGTGACAAGCAGGTTTATCCGCACCCACAGCCTGGACACCACCCACAGCCGAGGCCCGACAGTGTTCAGTGTGTGCTTGGACCGACTCTTCTCCTTAACGGGAGGGGAGAGTATGCGGAGAAAGCCGTGTACGGGAGGAAAAGTATCAAAATGGCTCGGCGTGTCTTTTGCCCGAGTCACGCAGTCTTCACGAACGCCCAGTTGAGTTCTAGCACTTAAACGTCCAGGCTATTCCAAACCTTCCTCCAGCTCCACAAGGACTAAGTATTCACTGAGCATTCCCAATGTTCCTTTCATTGTGAAAATGCTTAAAAATGTGGACGAATCAATTCTTAAAGGGGCACTATAAAACACTCAGTGCTGGAGCCATGTCAGAAATGGGGTTTCCAGATCTGAATGTCTCCTCATTTGATTCGGTCAATGCCAAACCCGGTCCTGAAGTGTGTTCTAAAGAATACCTTATAAGTGTCAACGGTTGTAATAGTGAGGGTCATTTTAATGGTGTTAACAATAATGAACAGTGCTGAGTTTAGGGGACTGACCGCCATGTCCGTCTGAAGGTCATAAAGCCCCTGAGTTCTAGATAAAGAGAAATTACTGGAGTTTCACTCTCACACACCTGCACACATGCCCGCGCCATCTCGGACCTCCACCTGTCAGCGCTCCTTGTCCCACCCCCACCCCACCCCCACCTTTGCGGAAGCCTGCGGCATCTTGGGCTGGGCAGCAGGGGAACAGGAAGACACTGAGCGCGTGATGTCAGCCGTCAAGAGCTGCAACCTCATCATTTACAAAAAGAGCCCTAACCTCCCCGTTCCGAAGCCCAAGGCCACTGCCGCACTGAGAAGACGAGGCCTAGGAGCGCGGCACTGGCCGGATGTGGGAGGGGAGGTCCACGGAGAGTGTGCGGGTGCGGGGCACCCGACGACCCGGCCGAGGTGAAAATGACAACGAGCTGGCAGGAAAAACCAGTTCAGCTCTGACACTGGTCTCGGTGTGCCCTTAGAGATGTCATGGCTTCTCTCTCTCTGGGCCTCTTACCTGGAAACCGAGGGAACTGAACTTGAAGATGGCAAGGGCACTTCAAAGCCTAATATATACCCACTCACAGGGACACATGGACCTGTGCATCCAATAGGAAAAGATTTTTTAAAAAATCATTCCAAGCTCTCACCAGCGTAGCAGGTTGGAGAACCCCATGTTCATGGAAGGGTGCCTTTGTGAAATCTTGCTAGGCCTAGCTCAGGGCGGAGCGGAGCAGGGTGCGGGTGTTGGCATCGACGGGAGCTGAGAAGGACATTTCCCTGAGATGGTTGGTTTTGCGGTGCGAAGCATGAGCTGGAACACAGGGAGGCCACGCCCAGGGGAGAGGCTCACAGTGACCCCAGGCTAACGTGTCTCCCACTGAGTTGTCCATCCAAGTGACAAGACAGCGAGGGCAAGGGAGGGATCCAGGCAGAGCCGAGGGTCCCGGGAAATCCAAGGAGCAGGTGCAAGGACTGCCGGAAGGAGTGCCAGGTACCACAGAGTGGCTCCTGGTGGCTTCCCTAGGGACCCTGAGCCGGCCCGGCTGGCATGTGGAGTTCACCTAAAGGGTCTCTAGGAGAGCAGACAACAGTGAAGGATTTTAAACAGAAAAACGACAGGGTCGCCTTTGTCTGGGGCAAAGCTGGCATTTTCAGCATTCTAGAAGGGGGTTGGTTGGCAGGGGCAGGACTCTCAGTAAAAACACTAGTTAAGAGAATGTGTGAAAGAACCAACGGGGGCTGGACCGGGGCAGTAAGTGGGGGGGGAAGGGGAGCAGATTACGGCGCCTGCGATCAAGCATGCACGTGGCACATTCAAAA
>PVJI01015468.1:0-41046 GCA_004026765.1 Micronycteris hirsuta
CTTCTAGGATTCTCTCCTTATCTTTAATCTTGGGTAATGTAATTATGATGTGTCTTGGTGTGTTCCTCTTTGGGTCCAACTTCTTTGGGACTCTCTGAGCTTCCTGTATTTCCCAAAAATCTATTTCCTTCACCAGCTTGGGGAAGTTCTCCATCATTATTTCAATCTCTTGGTCTTCCTCTTCTCCTTCTGGCAGCCCTATGATTCGTATGTTGGGCCATTTATAGATGTCCTGGAGGTTTCTGAGCCCCTCCTCTGTTTTTTGAATTCTTGTTTCTTCATTCTTTTCTGGTTGGATGTTTTTTTCTTTCTGCTGGTCCACTCTGTTGATTTGAGTCCTAGTTTCCTTCTTATCCCTATTGGTTCCCTGCAGATCTCTCCTCATTTGTTCAAGTAATTGCCTCATTTGTTCAAGTAATTGCGATAATTTCTCGTCGAATTCTGTGGCCAACCTGATTACCAGTGTTTTAAACTGTGCATCTGATAGGTTGGCTATCTCTTGGTTGGTTAGTTCTGGAGCTTTGATCTGTCTTTTCATTTGGGCCATTTTTTCCCCCTGGTGCGCCTGTTACTTTAAGGGGCGGAGCCTTAGATGTTCACCAGGGTGGGTCAACTCACATCGTTATTTTGTGACGTTGTCTGTGGGGGCGGGGTAACCCTTGTCGTTGTGTTGTGATGCACCAGACTGGATGTAAGTGTCTTCTTTAACTCCTTGGTTGTCAGACTTCCTTTCAGTTTGATTTTCTGTCGGATCTGGCCGTTTTTGTTTAATTAAATTGCTGTTTTTTCCTCATTTGGTTGTGTGCAGAGGTACGGTGTGTCCACCTACGCCGCCATCTTGCCGGAAGTTGTTTTAATAATCTTTGTTGTGAAGTTTGGGTAAAGATTTCTAGACACTCAAATTAGATTTATGTTCACTGGGTCTCCATTTACAGGGTTACATTTACTCTTCATCCTTCTTCTCTTCCTGGTCAACCAAGAAATGTCATGGATGAAATAAAAACTGCCTGATTTCTCTACAAGAAACTCACGCTGTCAGTCTCTATTAGTTCATGTTTTATTAGGTGTTCAAAAGAAAAATACCAATTTATGAAAATGACTATTGATTTAATCAAACATTTCATTAGACATGACATTTCACTGCCTACCATAAGTACCTCTTATTTGAATAACTAATAAGCAGGTGAGATCTTCTCTTGGGAAAAATCAGTGGCAGACTTCAGCAACGCAGGCACTAAACTAATATGAAATCCCCCTCTGACCACTTGTACATCAAGGCTGATGTTGGCTTGGCAGAATCTCCCCATTCTGCCAAAGCCCCTCACTGGCCAGCAGTGTCATGTAGCTCTTCCGTCAAGTCTTAGACTTATTTTTCTACTCTTTGTGTCTGGTTTGGGCTTACAACTTATTTTGACCAGTAGAACATGGTGGATGAGTTGTGTGAGTGCTGCAATCCAAGCCCCAAGAAACCTTGAAGCTTCACCTTTTCTCTCTTGGAGCATTTCTGTGATTATACAAAGAAGCCCAGTAGAGCTTCCCAGAGAGTGAGAGGCCGTGTAGGGAAGAGCCAAGGTGCCCCAGGAGACAGGCAGTGCCGACTGCCAGACATAAGTGAGGCCATCCTGGGCCCTTCAGCCCCAGCTGAGCTTTGAGACGAATGCAGGAGCATGCATGGGACCAGGCAAGAATCAGGATGCCCAGTCAAGGCACAGAATTGTGAGAACTCACAAATTGTTATTGTTTTGAGCTATTAAGTTTGGGGGTGGTTGTTATGCAGCAACAGACAACTGAGACAGCCTTTTCAGATTCAATTTCTTTCTCCATGTGAGCAGTCGCCCTTGCGGAGGTTGCGATTGGGGTGTCCCCTTCACACGAACTCCCTCCAGTTACGCTCGTCTCGTGGCAGTGGCCAGCAGAGAAAGTATTTAAATGGGTGAGAATGTGTGCTGCTGTGATATGGCTTTCCCTTTAAAATGTTTTGTTTGAATATTTTTATAGACAGGTACAGAACATTATTTTGGAGAATAGTTTCTGATAATATCTATAGCTGTTGGAATTTCAAATTCCAAGTGAGGGGTTAGCAGCTCTCGGCATTGCTTCCTCACTGTGTAGGTTTCAATCACCTACGCAGAATTCTCACTTCGACACCATTGTGTTCACAAAGTCAGTGTGAACTCGGCTAAGAACTACTTAAAACTACAAATTATTTTCCAATAAAAAATCCCTAAAAAGAAATTCCATTCTCTCAGGGTCACTATGTGTTGGAATATTAATTGAGGGGCTGCTTGAGGAAAACCTTGAGAGACCACACTCAGAAACATACCACCCATCCATACGAAGCATATTTCCTTAAAAATACATTGAAATATAACTCAATGAGTTGTATTCATTAAATATATATAGCTTTTTTCATGCCAATCAAAGCTCAGTAAAGGGGTTTTTTAAAAAAATACAATGAAATATCCATTTCTTCTTGGCAGAACTCAATGAGAAATAATGTTTAACACACTTTGTGGTTATAAATTCTGGAAAAAAAATTTTAATGAAAGGAATTCAGTATGTGTAAATTCTTTACAGGTGATTTTCCTTCTTTCATTGGCATGCACTGAGAAAATTGGGTTTACCCTTTTCTGGAAAATAGGGCCAATGGCATTAAGGGGGTACAATGTGTTTTAAATAAGAGCTAAAGACATGAATTACATCTGTGATAACTTAGGATATTGAGTCACATACATGCCACTTTTGATCTAATATCTTAAAGTATCTATATTTGATATAGCGCTTATTTTCAAAATGGTTTCAACGAGCGTTCTTCTTTCCATACCTGCCTAGTTACTGAGTAAAATGATCACAAAAACACTAGGGAGCGATGCCCATGAATTCTTACGTGCAGAAAAGTTTATTAGAGGGAAGAAAAACAACAAAACATAAGAAATTCACTCCAGGGGAAAATACAGGGCCTAAATGGACTGCAGGGCTGAGGGTGCCACATCAGTGTCACTCGAGGGCTGCAGATAATGTCTGCCTTGTTGGAAGGGTAATCTGGAGCCCAAAGCGGTAAGGGAGGATGAGAAGTTAGAGGGCTGGAACAGTTTCCTAGTGGGTGGATTGCAAATTAATACATAGTTGGTTGATATCAAAAGGAAAAGATAGCAAAGGAGAGAGCTTTAAATGAACCAGAATGTGCTCACAGAGTTAGTGGGACAGGAGCTTATTGGAATCATGAAGCCCAGGCCACTGAATGACACCACCTAGTTTCCATGTGTCCTACGCGTCATCACAGGAAGTGTCTACATTTTGGGGACAGGTGTAAACGGGTTACAGAGGAGACTCAGCAGCAGGGGATGGCGCAGCACATGGGGCGGGGGCAGGTGGAAATGACACAGGTGGGGCGGTAGCAGTTGGTGTGGCAGGAGACCTGGCCACAGACTGGGCGGAAGCAGCAGGAGGGGCAGCAGCAGGGACGGCAGCAGCTGGAGCCACAGCAAGAGGGACGACAGCAGCTAGAAATGCAGCAGGTGGGGCGACAGCAGCAGGAGCCACAGCAAGAGGGGCGGCAGCAGCTAGAAATGCAGCAGCTGGGGCGGCAGCAGCAGGAGCCACAGCAAGAGGGACGACAGCAGCTAGAGATGCAGCAGGAGGGGCGGCAGCAGCTGGACACACAGCAGCTGGGGCGGCAGCAGGTGGTCCTGCAGCAGGTGGTCTGGCAGCAGGTGGGGCGACAGCAGGTCTCCTGGCAGCAGCCTTGGCCACAGCCCTGGTCAGAGCAGACGGAGCCACAAGAGTTGACCATGGTGTCAGAGGGTGGACGTTCTGGGTGAGTTTCTGGAGAGTGAGGTTCTCGAGTTTGAGAGCCTCCTTGGCCCACACCTCCCTTTATACCCTGCTGAAGAGCCATCACTATGTCATTATTTCCTTGTTATTATTTACCCTACTAGAAAACTTAATTATTTAATTACGTAATTGTGTGTTTCTAGTTAAGTACTCCAAAATGGATAGAATACCACATTTCCTTTTTCTGGTGAGTTCCTGTGTTTCCAATGGAAAGACTTAATCGCATTTCTTCCTCAGTGGGTATCACCTGTGTTTCTTTTACAAGGCACTTGTCACATGACTCTGACATTCTGGTTTGGAATGTGACATTTCCTCCCACCGGTACACTGCTTTGTGAAAATCATGAGGAGTGGTCCTCACAATGGTAATGAATCTTTTGTTGTCAAAGACGAGGGGAATGTGTGCTGGCTGGGGGAAATGCTAGAAAAAATGAGGATGACCTATCGGGAAGGAGGCTGTGTCATCCCTAATGAGGATGACTGGTCCTGTGTGGACGTCTCGAATGGTCAGGGAGATAGCTGGGCCCCGAGGATGTTCCGAACTCTGTGTCCAATCTTATTTCGCTGTCTCCAGCTGAGGTTCTCAGCAAGGACGCACTCCTTTGAAATAGTAAAAACCACTTTTGCTGTGTGTCTTTCAGGATCGGCATTCGCAGTGGGAAATTTTTAATGTACCTTTTGACTGTTAAACCTGCAAAATGGGTATTTCATCGTAGATGCACTTGTTATGTATAAACAATATTTAAGATTATTACCTTGCATCCAGAACAAAACTGAAGCTATCTTACTTCATGCCCATCGTGAGAAGGCAGGTTATTTGGAAGAGGCAGTAATGCTGGGAAAACGGAAGGCAGCAGGAGAAGAGGAAGACCGGCTATGGGATGGACGGACTCCGTCACGGAAGCCCCAGACGGGGCTGCGCCAGCTGTGAGGACAGGACAGTGTGGATGGTGCTCATTCACGGGGTTGCCAGGAGTTGAGGTTGATCAGCATGTAACATACACGTACGCATCCAAGGCATTCTCTTGGGTACTGTGGGGGTATACCAAGTAGCCCCTCATCTCCCTCCTGTAGGTACTTGAATAAGACGTGCATGGAAAACGGAGTGTGGCAACAATGAAAAGAATGGAAATTATTTTAACTAAATAATTAAAATAAAAACATCCAATATGAGAATAAGTTCCATATACCCTCCATGAAAGGTGGCGAAAATATATCTATTATCTGTGAAAAATTCACTCTATACCAGGCATTATGCTGAATATCTTATATTTGTTTTTAACCTTTATGCAACCCTATGAAGTACTGTGTATTCTTGTTACTCTTCTAGTGGAATAGGCAAAAGAAACATGGAGAAGTTAAAAGAAAAAACTTATGTAAGATTAAACAGAAAGTTAGCTTGTCTTAATCTTCGAGCAGCTGAGGAATGTGTGAAGAATAAAACTCGCAAGCCTTTGCTGAAGCTGTTTGATCTTCCCAGGTTTCCTCTTTCTGGTCAGCTCTGCAAACTCCTGTTCAGCTCTGCAAACTCCTACCTGAAATGCTTCCTCCACAATGATGTGGTTTCTGAAACACTGCCACATGCATGTATAACTCTTCCCTGTGTTGTGCTCCAGATTGAGCACACTCTGCTACATCCTATCATTCACGTTCGTCAGTCATTCCCCTAGCGCAGGTGTCCTGACGGGTGAGCCGTGGCATTTGCTTTGTTCCGTCCGCTCAGTACAGGGCTGGGGTAGAAGCCGCTAGTGATAAGTGTTTGTTGAGTAAATGAAGGCTTTTTGATGGCATCGGGACATGTAATGGTCCTTTAAAAATATATAACTCTAGACTAACGGAGAAAAGAGGGAGAAATATTCTAAAGGGATGACAGTTGCATGTGAGAAAAGCCACATTTATTTATTTATGTACTTATTTATTAGCTGAATTTTACTGGTGAAAACAAACCCCGAAAGTCAGAGATTTTTTTCTTTCTCTCTCTTTTTTTCCTTTTTTCTTTTATTGTTGTTCAAGTACAGTTGTCTCCATCCCCCCACCACTGAAAGTCAGAGTTTTAAAAGATCATAGATTATGTTCAATTTTTGTAAAACTTTCCTCGTGTTATATTCATGGATACAATGTGACTTCTGTTACATTTTTCTCCCCTAAAGACTAGAACATGACTACTTGATTTGGCGAAGACTGAAGAGATTTTCTAGAGAAAACTGGTGACTGGTGTCATTTGCCCTCCGTTGCAGGTTGACTACCCTGTGCTTCCATCCAAAAGGTGCGGGAAAATACAATTACCTGGCACCCACAGGTAACACCTTTAAAAAACAAGAGACTAATAATCGCATTCAGTTTTCAGCAGTAGTGCAAAGAGATTTATTTTGGTACATAGAAATAACAACCTATAAGAAAATTTTTGCAAAGGAGTACAAGAAAAAGACTTGATTGGATTTCGATGTCAAAGGAGTTAAACTCCATGGCCCCACAAGTGATGGAGACAATCAAATTCCTTGAGCATAAAGAATAGATGTCCGGAAGGGATGTTGAGGGAACTTAATTTATTAGGGGATTCTGAATGAATTCATTTCAAAGGAAGAGAGTTTGGACAGAAGTTAGAATGTGGACAGAGAATTAGTAGGACTGGGGTTTGCTGTGGGACCCAAGAGACAATTACATATTTTTGAAAAGGAGGGTGTCCATCTATGCGGAGGGAGGAAAGGAGGAAGTGGTGTGTTCAAAGCAGAGGTTCAGCAGCAAGGGATGGCACAGCACATGGGGCGGGGGCAAGTGGAGATGACACAGGTGGGGCGGTAGCAGTTGGTGTGGCAGGAGACCTGGCCACAGGCTGGGCGGAGGCAGCAAGAGGGGCAGCAGCAGGGGCGGCAGCAGCTGGAGCCACAGCAGCTGGAGCCACAGCAAGAGGGGCGGCAGCAGCTAGAAATGCAGCAGCTGGGGCGGCAGCAGCAGGAGCCACAGCAAGAGGGGCGGCAGCAGCTAGAAATGCAGCAGCTGGGGCGGCAGCAGCAGGAGCCACAGCAAGAGGGGCGGCAGCAGCTAGAAATGCAGCAGCTGGGGCGGCAGCAGCAGGAGCCACAGCAAGAGGGGCGGCAGCAGCTGGACACACAGCAGCTGGGGCGGCAGCAGGTGGTCCTGCAGCACGTGGTCTGGCAGCAGCTGGGGCGGCAGCAGCCTAGGCCACAGCCCTGGCCAGAGCAGACAGATCCGCAACAGGAGTTGACCATGGTGTCTGAGAGTGGAGGTTCTGGGTGAGTTTCCAGGAGAGTGAGGTTCTCGAGTGTGATCTCTCCTCGCCCTTTGCTGCTTTTATACCCTGCTCAGGCCTGCTGTGACCATGTGCAGGATTCTTGTTGTTTACCCTAATTGAAAGTCAGTTAGTTTCAGTAAATTAGGTAATTGTGTTTGTCTGATAAATATCCCTATTTATAGGAGCAGCATTATTTCCTTTTCCTCTTGTATTATGAGCCATCCAGTTAGCCTGAAGCCTGGTGAATCAGCTCCCACATTGCTTTGTCTGACATGTCTTCTCAAGCAGACCCATTCCCTGACATTGTTTCACTGGATTTCACACGTGTTAATTTTTCATAGTTCTCTTTAACTCCAGAATACTATGTTGAGAATGGATTTTATGGTGATACAGTCTCCTCTGCTGTCAAAGAGCAAGTCATTCAAATGCTGCTGGTGAAATAGGGTGGAAGGCCCATCTCGGAAGGGAGGGGGCAGCTACTGGCGTGCAGTGAGGATTCCCTTGTTTTCCTGGGTTCTCAGTGAAGTGCAATGGACCCTAACGAAGTTCCTATCTGTTATTTCTTACTGAATCTATTTAATTTGAAACAGTTATAGTGCAGTGACTCACTACTTTTATTTTATTTTTTATTAAATGTATTGATTGGGCTTACACAGGTTAATAGGATCACATTAGGTTTCGAGTGTCCCTTTCTATGGCCTGTGATCTGTATGTTGCACTGTGCACCCGCCACCCAAAGTCAAATCATCTTCCACCACCAGATATTTGGCCCCCTTTACCGTGCCCCCCCCCCGACTCCCTTACCCTCCTCCCTCTGGCAGCCACCATACTGCTGTCTGTGTTTCGGTTATGTATGCCACATATGAGTTAAATCATATGGTCATTCGCTTTGTCTGGTTTATTTCACTGGGCATAATATTCTCCAGGTCCACCCACGTTGTCACAAATGGCAGCATTTCTTTTTCGTCTTTTTAATGGCTGAGTAGTATTCCATAATGTATGTGTGTATGTGTGTGTGCGCGCGCGCGCACGCGCCACATCTTTATTTGTTCCTCTATTTTATAACAAGTGTGGGAGAGGTTATGGAGAGAGGGGAACCCTCATTCACTGCTGGTGGGAGTGTAGACTGATACAGCCACTCTGAACCACTCCTTTATTTTATTTTATTTTATTTTATTTTATTTTATTTTATTTTATTTTATTTTTTAAACTGTTGTTCAAGTACAACTGTCTCCACTTTCCCCCCTCACCCCAGCCACCCCTGATCCCACAGCCCCCTTGGTTTTGTCCATGTGTCCTTTATAGATGTTCCTGAAAATGCTTGGAATCACTACTTTTAAATAGTAAAAACACATTGACGTGATGGACCATTTTTAAAATTGTTAGGTTATTATTGACAATACCCTCCAGAGATTAGGGTATTACAATGGAGTCTTATCTTATTTTGGTCGGTGAACATACCAAATGGAATGTGTATAATTGAAGTGCTATTGAAATATATTTTCTCACATTCTGAGCTATTGTCTCTCTGCAAGGTATGTCTGAGGCGAAGGGGTTAGGCTCTAATCTCTCTTCCCCAGGCACTTAAGCAAGGCAAACGAGACCCACACTTAAGCAACTATTTAGAGCAGCCATTTCCAACCTTTTTCACCTTACCGCACACATAAACTAATAGCTAAAATTTTGCAGCACGCCAGAAAAAATATGTATTTTGCTGATCTAACAAAATAAAATAGGTATAATTTTGATTCATTCACACCAGATGGCTATAGTTGTTGTTATAATTCTTATTTGACAATCTAAGGGAAAAGAGGTCAGTGCCCCTGACTAAATAGTCAGGTGTTACATGTTCTAAATATTCTTGGTTCACACTGGTTGAAAATTGCCAATTTACAGCATTGTGCAATTAGTAAATGAAATAACAATTATGTATTTAAATCTACACACTCCTTTATGCATTGAGATAATACTAGTAGTTACTATTTTTGAGTGCCTACTGCATGTCAAGAATTTTTTTCTATAATTGTTATTTTGTTTACACTTCACAAGGACTCCATGAAGTAGAAACAGTTTTTCTTAATTCCTTAGACATGAGGTCATTGGAGCTCAGAGAGACTTAAATTACACAGCCTTCAGGAAATGCGATTACCTCCTTCTTTCCTGGAAGGTATGAAGAATGACAACCCATGCCATTTCGCAGGCTGTTGCATTGTGTAAATATGCTTCCCCCTCATCAGCTCAGCAGACTCTTGCTCCTACTTCAATGCCCCGGCCAGATACCGGCTCCTCTATGACCAGTATCTGTCCTGACATCTACCACGTTCAAAATGAACCCTTACCTTCTTTTTGCTCCAACAGATGCCTGTGGGCTAGAATATCACACTTTATCATGAATTGGTTTATAGCTCTCCTTTTAAATCCTTCTATATACCCATGAAGTCAGAGACTGTCTTATTCATATTTATAAATATGACGCCTAGCAATCACCCCAAGTGGACGTTCATCGTGTGAGTGTGGAACTTACTGAAAACGCGAGGCATGTACTCACTCCTTCCCTGCTGCAGGTCACCTGGATGCACAGAGCAGAGGAGAAGGAGCACTCAGACCGTGGGGGTGTGGTTGATGGGGTGTAGTGTGGCTTCTCCGGATGGCATGTGTAAGAGAGTAGAGAAAATAACACACCACTGATCGAATGAGCAGAATTCAAGGATGTTCTCGAATTTACACAAAGAGGGTAGATATCATATCATCACAAAGTTGGCAGAAAGGTGTGAGCAAATGCCTAGGGTTTGTCAACAGTATTTGGCTGGAGATGAGAGTGACAGGAAGGGGGAAGAAAGCGGTGGCTGAAGAAGAGGGTGAGAGATGAACGCCCGTCTAGGTTGGGGACAATGAGGGTGGTAACGACCATGGCAATGCAATAGACATTTTAAGGAGAGCCAGCCAGGGCCACTTACAAAATGGGCAGCAGAGGTATAAGAGACCTCATCATTAAAGAGAACTCATAATTTAACAGTTTTTCAATTCCACTTTTCGATTGCAACACAATTCACTATTAAATTCTAAAGATGAAAAGACAATCATTTATAGTAAAAAAAAAATACATAGTAAAAAAAACCCCACTAAAACAAAGTAAAAATACAAATGGCCATATTTTTAGAAAACTTGCAATTTATACCAAGACAAAGAGTTAATGACCTTAATATATAAAGCACTTCTACAATTAGATTAGAAAAAAGGCCAACACTCTGATGAAAAACTAAAATGCAAATCTTTCTTTACCATGAAATGAAAATATGAGATCCCACTACTCACCTGTCAGACTGTCAAAAATTCAAAATGTGACTGCGTTCTCTGCTAGTGAGACTGAGTCAGGACCGGCACCCTCCCACTGTGCTCAGGGAGAGGTAACAAGAGCTGGCAGCCTTATTCATAGCACTGCTATTTGTAAAAACAAAATAAAATACCAACTAAACAAAAAGGAATAAGGAGTATCTCTATATGCTATTATGGAGTAATCTCCAGGATTTATTATTGAAGTGATAAAGCAGGTAGAGAAAAGTATGTACAGTGTTCTATAATGTGTCTAAAAGACCAAGGGAACAAACATAGAAAATATATTTGCTTACATTGTATTCCTTTGAAAAATAATGGAAGAATAGAGAAGGAGGAGATGAGAACCCAAGGAAGGGGGTCTTATGTATCCAACTGAGATAGAGGAACAGGGACTGGGTTGACCCTCCTGCCTGAAACAATTAAACAACCTGGAAAGAAATGAAACAGTGGTTTTAGACAGAGGCGGTCAGGCAGGGCAGAACACCAGGGCCTTCGAGCCGGGAAATAAGTGAGGTGATCCCTCGGACTGTCTCAGTTTATAGCGTGAAGAGAGCTCCCAGGGTGCAGCTCTGGGAGGGAGAGCCAGGGAAAGTCTGGTCATCACCGTGCCTGGAGGAGATGGAGCTGGGACAAAGGATGCCACGGCGGCTAGAATCCACGGGGCAGAGGGTCAGGGATGGGGAGAGGGCACAGAGAGCCCCAGCGATCTGCAGAAGCTCGGCCTGAGTGCTGACCCCTGCATGCGAAGAGACCACCCAAGGACAGAGAAAGACGCCCCCATCCCTCCGCATGACCCCGTGAAAGGCAGAAGAAACAATCCTTGGTGCTGACCCAGGGCCAGAAATAGTGCACATTCTCATGAGCTGGAATGAAAAACCTTGTAAGTTGTGAGTTACTGGTTAGAGTACTCTAGAGAGTATCGCATTGGAAGTGGGGCACACAGCACAGTGTACAGATGAGCATCGCAGAGCTGTGCACCTGAAACCTGGACGACTCTGGTAACCAGTGCCACCCCAATAAATTCAATAAAAAGGGGGGAAAAAGAAGTGGGACAAATTTTCTCCTAGAGTAGCTGTTCTAGGCCCACCTCACACAGCTTCTAAGCAAGTCTTGAAAGGATCAAACTGTTAGGTGACTTAATTGCATCCCAGGAAAGGTTTTCCAGAAACATTTTCTCTGAATTTTATCCATGAATTCTTGAGAATATCTGGTTTTTTTTTCTAATTGCTAAAGAGACCACCAGTGAAACCTGAGCTGTGACCAAGGTCGCTCTGCCTCGCTGGTGAAACTGACGAAGCCACTGTCTGCCCTCCAAGTGCAGGTAAATACAATTGTTGAGACTGCACAGGACATCTTAGAGAAGAACGCCTTCACACAGAATTCTCCACACAGGAAAGTGGCGGTTTATTTTGGCATAGAGCTATAATAGGAAAATTGGGGCAATAAGAATTATAAAGGAGACGTTTTGTTGGACAATTTGGAAAGAGAGAGACTGTAAAAATCTGTAATGTAGAAATACTGAAATCAAAGTTCATTTCCTTGAGCTGGATGATCTTGTGCCCAAAAGTTAAGGAGGAGAATTTGGGGAGAATCGGTCAGTGTGACAGCTGGTATGTGATCAGCAAATTCAGACTGGGAGGAGAGGGAGAGGTCCAGAAGGGGTGGGACTGGGGCCGGGGCCGAACTGAGCTCACAGAGGCAGCAGGCCTGCCGTGGGCTCATTACACCCAACCGTCACCCAACGTGACACCCACCTCGGCTGAGCAGCGTGAGCCTGTGTGCGCTAATGGCTGGCACAGAACGGGTTACATCTATGAGGACAGAAAAAAACAGCGATGGCAGTCACAGGACAAGGGGACTCCGCAGCATACAGCCGGGTCAGGTGGAGGGGACACAGGTGGGGTGATAGTAAGTGGTGTGGCAGGAAACCTGGCCACAGACTGGGCGGAGGCAGCAGCTGGAGCCACAGCGGCTAGCACCATAGCAAGCGGGTGGGGACAGTTGGAACCACAGCTGCTGGAACCACATCGAGAGGGTGGCAGACACTAGATATGCAGTAATTGGGGTGACAGCAGGTGATCTGGCAACGCAGGGAATGGCAGCAGCCGGGGTGGCAGCGGGTAGACACGGGAGCCAACAGAAGCTGACCCTGGCGTCAGCGGGAGGAGTGAGGGCGGTGTGCGGGGGGCTTCCAAGAGGCGGGTGTCTTGACTTTGAATGTCTCCTTAGCTGGTGTTACGTTAATGATGCTATTTTCTTGTTGTTTTTGCCTACTGGGAAATCAATGATTATGATAAGTTAGTACTTGTGTTTACCAGGTAAAATGTGCCAATATCAAGGGAAAGCACCGTTTTCTTTTTAGAGTATTACAAATCATTGAATCTCAGCAAGCCCTGTCCAACCACTTTTGTGCCCCACCCCCTGTCTAATGTGTCTTCTCAGATGGAAATTTATATGGTACTCTACTGCTGAGTTCTTACACCTGCCACTTTTTTCCTTTTTTGGTGTGACTCCATGATAATATTTCGAGGGTGGCTATGACAATGCCAAGTCTTTTATGTCAAAGTGGAAAAGTGCATGCTGTTGTCGGGTGGAGAGCTTGCTGATGAGGAACGAGGAGGGAAGACTCTCCCCTGGGGTTACTGTGTATGATGTGGAGAGACTGTGATTTATCGGGCGTGTAGTGGTATACATATGTATATAGTAACTAGTGATCTCTAGATCTAGTCTGTTACTATTTGTTTTATCCTCCCTCTCTCTGCCTTTTGATATTTAGGAAGGTTTGTGTTTGTACTGCTGCTTATCTTTGTATAAATATCTTTGTATAATACCCAATGAGCCCAACTTTTTGGCTACTGTCAGTTGATTCTCTACTTTCAGAAATATTGAAATTTTCTAGTTACTTCATCACCTACTCCTTCAGCATCACATGTGAACTCACAGTTAAGACCCATAGGCAATTGGTGGAATTTTTCTACTTTATGTATTCTCTCTCCCTCTTCTCCCTTCTTTTGATAACTGCACTTTACGTGGCCAGCACGTAGCCACCACGCACCATAACGCGTCTCTCACATTCATCATTCATTCTCAGTTCTACGTGTGTGTGTGTGTGTGTGTGTGTGTGTGTGTGTGTGTGTGTGTAAACTGTCAGCTCCATTAGTGCAGAGTTTAGTGTGTGTCGGTCCCTGCTGTTACCTTCACCAGTGTCTCCCACGTAATAAATGCTCAGTAAATACTTTCTGACTAAGTGAATGAAGAACTGACATTTGGAAGGACCAATGCAAGCAGGCGCACTTTGCAATGAAAGCACTGGGCCCCCATTTCCCCATGGAGACAAGGGACCAACACTCCACAGTGCTCTTGGATGCGGCCGTGCCGTCTGCCACTTGCCTCTTGCCACCAAACACACTGTCACTTCAAGGACCTACCCACTCATCTTGGTCTCCTGTCTCAGTCTCTTGTCTGTCCTCTCCATGCGTGTGGATTTGAAACTTTCCTATCAAAAGAAAGAACAAGGCCTAGCTGAGTTGTTGTAAACCACATGGGCAAGGCATGTTGTCAGTAGGCGCAGAATCGGGGCACACTGGATCCGCTTTGTGGGTGACAGTGTTCCGTCGAGCGCATGTCTGAGTACAGACTTGCGGGCTGTGGCCAGCAGCACGTTGCATGGCTATAGCTGGTGTGACGCATGGACCATGTCCTGTGTGCTCTTTGCTTTTATATCCACGGAGTCCTCCAAACTGCTGGTTTTCACTTCTTTTGTTCTGTTCCTAGGACAGGTCCATAGTGTTAAGAGATTTGCCCATAACACAGGAAAGTGAATAATGGAAACCGACTTTTATTGAGACGCATCATGACCATGTTGTACATCTTGCAGGTATAGGTCAGATGCACTTGTCTAGGAACTGAAGACAGAATCTTAGTGGAGCAACACTTACACTGAATTTTCAGTGCAGGGAAGTGTAGCTTTAACGTGATAAGAAATACGTCAGGGTACAAAAGCGTCCAAGAGTAAGAAAATTAGGAGAATGACTTCCCCAACTGTCGGTGGAGGGTGAAATCCGTTGCTGCGTAAGTGCTCCAGGCCGTATGCACGTCCCGCAGCACGGCCTGCACCTCACTGGAATTGCAGGCCCAGTTCAGTGGAGCCGCATCATCCCCCCTCCCTGTGTCCTACTGGCCCACACAGACGGAGCGTCTTCATCCGTGAAAACAGAGGCAAATGGAGATGGTGGTCACGGAGCAGGGGGCTCAGCAGCAAAAGGAGGCACTGTGAGAGGGACAGCAGCAGCTGGACACACAGCAGGTGGGGCGGCAGCAGGTCTCCTGGCCACAGCCTTGGCCGCAGCCCTGGTCAGAGCAGCCGCAGCCACAGCAGGAGCTGACCGTGGCATTGGAGGGCAGAGTTTTGATATTGGAAGAGCGAGGCCTGGTGAATTTGGACATCTCTCTGCACTGTGTCCTCTTCTGCAGTCTGCTGATGCTGCTGGGTCCAGACCCTGGACCATTTTCTAGTTTATTTTTCTAAAGAAATATTCATCTAGAATTCGATCATCATGTTTTTCTGGTTAAAGATTTTAAGATAAAGAAAAATAAGATTTCTTTTTCCTTTATGTTAAGAGTTTCCAATCTGGTCTTTCTCAGAATCGTCTTTCCTACTTTCTTGTTTATGAAGAGGGTTTCTGAGTCATCACATGACTCAGCCACTAGGATTCACCCCTGACCTCTGTGTCATTCCAGGATGCTGTTTGGACCAATTATTCTCATCATGCCAAGACCTCTTTGATGTTAAAAGAGAAGCAGAATTATCATACGGACTGGAAAGAAAAAGAGTCATCTTTCTGCAATGAGGCAATGAGGAAGGCAGGACCTACCCGTGAGATATGAATGCTCATTAGGTAGTGGACTCTCTGGCCGCTTCAAAGTACATACTAAGTATGCACTAAGCACGTGCTTGAAACCGTTGCCGAGGACTCACTGTTCTTAAATGCTACCCGTCACCTGGAGCCACCTTGAAGGGACTCTCACTGGCTCAGTAGGGAGCAGGTTAGGCGCCAAAATTAATAAGGGCAGTAGTGCATTTTAACTTATTAAGTAAAATAAGAACCCATGAGTCTATACAGAGGCTAATGAAATAAAAAGTATTTTAGAAGCAAGATGAGGAAGTCATCTAAGATAGTAGAATGTCAACTAATAAATGTAGAAGAAAAAGGTTATCGAATCATCGCCTAAAAGGAGCCATTGCTCCCTTTTCAATTTACAGATGTTGGCATTTTCCAAAGCCCAGGTCATATGTGTCTTCTCTGTAGACACGTAACTTCCTGCGGCACAGGTGACCACCCGCAGAGCCATGGCGTTATAGTCCACTTTAGATCATAATCATGATCTTGATGGACTCCAATGTTTAATTTATGGGGAATTTATACAGTTATGAGATATGAGGTTTAAATGTTTTTAAATTTGATATGACCATAGCCCAACACCATTGTTTAAACAGTACATTTCCCCCCCAACTGATTTAAAATGCCACCTGTTCCTATACTATATTTCCTTGTGTATTAGGTCTATTTCTGGACTCCCTTTCTCACTCATTAATGGTTTTTCAGGTGTAGTACTACAGTCTTCAATATTAACTTGCTTTTAGTGGTTATCAAGTCCAAGGCCACCCCACCAGATTATGGCAGTGTGCTAGTGAACTGAAGTGCCCATGTGGCCGGACGTCAGCTGTGTCCTGGGTTCCCTGCCATCAGAAAGCAAGTCGCACCTGGCTGGACTCTGACCCTGACGTTGTAAAGAACGCATTGGCCACACCTTTAATGGCAGCCCAGCCGCGCTAGGCTCCTCGCACTTCCTGCAGCGGGGCGTCCAACCTGCCACCCAGGGCTCTCTTGCAGCTCACGGTCGCTATGAGTGTGGCCCAACACAAAATCGTTAATTTGTTTAAAGTGTTACAAGATTCTTTTGTGATGACATGTCGCCATGTATTTCATGGGTGGCCCAAGACAGCTCTTCTTCTTCCAGTGCGGCCCAGAAATGCCAAAAGTTGGCCACCGAAAGCTCTTACGTATTAGTTACAGCTGAAGCCATCGGAGCAGTGACTTTGTTGGGTCCCCGAGTTCACTGGTTGCCTCTGGGAACGGTCCTCTCATACCCTGGCCAGACAGGGCCGTTCAAATGGAGCTCCAGGGAGTTCATGGAGCTCTTGCCCCAGCTATTTCCCTAGTCAGACGGTCATGTCCCCGTGTCCTTCTGGAGTTCTACATGGCGGAGGACCTCAGAGGGCTTGAGTGGTCCCAGAGGCACACATTTAAGGCGGCCAGATTTTAACTTCCTTAGAACCCATCTCAGCTGTGCATTCGGGTCCAGTTGATGGGACCGCAGAGTGATCACTCCAGCCGCACTTTCCCACTCAGAACTATTTCTGCCTTGGCTCCCTCCACCACAGTATCCCCAGTGTCACCTTTGGACCATTCAGAATGCCACAGCGCTCCCTGATGGGAACTACTGTACATTGGGTGCCTGCATGTGGTAATCCTAAGAAGTTTTGCATGCTGCGCCTTGGCTAATGCACTCAAACCGTGGCATAGGTCTTTAGGCCTACGGGTAACCGCTCCTTGCGTTATGAGCCCTGGGCGTTGAGCTCTTCCTCGTTGCTTTCCGTATACTCTCGCTACCCTTTTGCAAATAGTCCTTTTATTGTCCCAGATTCAGTGTGCCATCTTTCCCCTCTGTGAGCCAATTCTTGCAAAAACAGGAACTTATGAGCCTTATATTCTTTAACTGAAAAGGCGGTATAAAAACCTACATCCTTTGGTTTAGCTTTAGCTGTTAAAGCACAATGTTGAAAGCAGAGCCTGCACGCTGTAGTCAGCAGTGCCGAAGAAGCACATACGGGAGGGTGAAAGATTTGCTCACTCCAGCGCATGGGAAGACAGGGCTGCTCTCTGCAGAGCGTGGCAGAGCGAGGGGAGAGCACAAGGCTGAAAGTGTCCACGAGGCACTTCTGTGACCTGCTGAGGCTGTAACACTCAACTGATGTTGGGGCAAAGCCCGTTGTATATCAACCTCTATTCGGTGTGTCTCTTGATGCTTTAGAACTTAAAAAAAAATTTTAGAAATAACGATCAGCTCTTAGTTACATTTATTGTTTGGAAATACAACATAGTTAACATATACAACTTTGATATATGTAAAATTTGAATTTAAAATGTTTTTCATATACTAAAATTATGAACCAAAACTTATAGGCCCTTACACTTATATAAAAATGATATTATTATATATATTGTAACACATTTTCCCAGCTAAGGAGGACCATTCTTACCTGAGTTTTGGTGATAAGAAAATGTAATCTCAAAGAAATATCCTGCTCATGTGCTTTTAAGTAAGACCAAGCAAGGTGATAAAAGCCTAAACTGGCAGAGTAAAACCATCAAGAAGATAGAAAACTTCAGTAACACAAGAGGCTAAAATTATGGAGGAGTTCATAAAATTTTGAACATCTATTAACAAAAAGTTAAAATTCTTGTGGAAAAGTTGCCATGGACTTTATCCATTTCCAGAAATCTGGAGTTAGAGGGTACATTTAGTATTCTGAGAGAAAGTTTATTGTTTAGAGAGGAAAGGAGGAAAAAAGGAGGGAGGGACAGAGGGAGGGAGAAGAGCAACACTTGCGCTCCGTAGAACAACCAAAACTTACACAACCATTAGCGGAACATACCGGAAGCAGAAATATAGTCAAATGAAATTTCGGTGACTTTATGATGTCCAGCCCACTGGAGTTATGAAGGGACATTTGAGACATACACCAAAACTTGATTCTGAGTTACAGAGGGCGGTGAAACTATCCTACAAACTTTCTTTGCTGTTCCATCAAAGAGAACATGATGCTGAGGTAGTATCTAGACCCGGGTAGTGTTTCAATAGCAGTAACAATGACAATTGTATTTACTGGGAACTCACATTATGCTGCCCACCCTGTGCTAAGTGCATTACGTGGTTTATGCATTTTGAACCTTTGAAGAACATCAGGTATCATCCCCGTTTCAAAGAGAAACAAACGGAAGCTTGGAAACATTAAATAACTGCCCATGCCATGCAACGGATGCCCAGTGGAATCCCGGTCCCAACATAAGTGACTGCTCTTGAACTTGCTGTCCTGCATTTGGCACAACATTTCTTGGTGAGAAGGGATCGGTAAATACACACCTGCACACACACACCCAGAATCTTTAACAAATCGGGAGAGTTCAGTATCAGGGAGAAGAGCTGTTTATTGAGAACCTATCATCCCATTCAGGATGAGATGTTGTTGGTCTAAAAATAGGTGCATCTGGGCCTGGGTTAAAGTCATCTGACAAGTGTGTTTTCATTTCCCATTTCCTAATACTGAGCACCAACTCTGAATGCCAAATCAGAGCAAGAGTTGGCAGCTAATAGTTCATTCCCCAGTCACTGGCTGGCTCCAACATATGTTATATGACTTGTGAGGACAGCCATATTGTGACAACGATTATAGGCTAAGATTCAGCAGCAAGGGATGGCGCAGCACATGGGGCGGGGGCAGGTGGAGATGACACAGGTGGGCCGGTAGCAGTTGGTGTGGCAGGAGACCTGGCCACAGACTGGGCGGAGGCAGCAGGAGGGGCAGCAGCAGGGACGGCAGCAGCTGGAGCCACAGCAGCTGAAGCCACAGCAAGAGGGGAGGCAGCAGCTGGATCCACAGCAAGAGGGGCGGCAGCAGCTAGAAATGCAGCAGCTGGGACGGCAGCAGCTGAACCCACAGCAGCTGGAGCCACAGCAAGAGGGGCGGCAGCAGCTAGCAATGCAGCAGGTGGGGCGGCAGCAGCTGGACACACAGCAGCTGGGGCAGCAGCTGGAGCGGCAGCAGCCTAGGCCACAGCCCTGGCCAGAGCAGACGGAGCCACAACAGGAGCTGACCATGGTGTCAGAGGTCTGAGGGTCTGCGTGGGTTTCCAGGAGAGTGAGGTTCTTGAGTTTGGGACTCTCCTTGTCCTAAGGCCTCTTAAATACTGCCTGAATGGGGTGAGTTGTCTGCACATTTCCTTGTTTTCGTTTACCTAATATTAAGTAATTATCAGATTACATAATAATGTTTATCTATTTAGTGGTTTAAACTTGTTGGAAACAATATATTCTCTTCCAGATATGATCAATTCTATCTGCTTTGCTTTCTCTGACTCATACCTGCTAGCATCTTCTAGACCACGCTCTCCTTACCTTCCTCATTTCGCATTGGGAGTTACATTTTTTACTCTCCCCTTCGGTGTCCCCATCAGATGGAATTTGGACAGACGTATTTTCTGGTTGTTCATTCTTCTGGTGACGAATGTGGAAGAAATCCCATCTGCATAGCGTGGCACCTGGCCTGAGATAAGAGAAGTATGACCCTCGTGGGTCATTTTTGAGCAGTGAGGAAGGGGACCTCTCTCTCTCTGTGTGATGTTGGCAACTTCTGCACCGCCTGAACGGGCTTCTGTAGATGTTTCAAACTTGGGATCATGTTCTATGTCCTAAAACCCTGTCAGGCAATTTATCTGTGTGGTTCCTGTTACTCCAACATCTCATGGTTAACTAAGTTGTCACATTGCTGTCATCTATTTTGCATCCTATCCCTCCATCTGGTCTCTTAGATTTTGGAAGACAGAGCCTCATTTTCTATTCTTTAGCTCATTCTTAATTGAAACTATTTTTCAATGGAGCAAAAAAAATAAAATATTGAATAATCAGAATATGCCTCTCCTTAGAACTTAACCTCCAGAGCCGGGAAATCTACAGCACAGGTTTTTATGGATTGATTTGAAATGCAAGTGGATTTTAGTCAATTCAACTTTATTTAATTACTGTTTGTACTTATTTAGTGATGATCTGACCAGAGTGCACATCAGAATCACCTGGAAGGCTTATTAAAAATAGCGGGACTGCCCCCGGAGTTCCTGGTTGCAGGGTGAAGCTGGGGGTTCTGCTCTTTAACAAGTTCCAGATGAGGGTGATGCTGAAGTTTCCAAGGACCACACTTAGAGACCAACTTTTTTTTTTTTAAGAATTTTTTTAATATTTTATTTATTTATTTTTAGAGAGAGGGGAAGGGAGGGAGAAAGAGAGGGAGAGAAACAGCAATGTATGGTTGCCTCTCACATGGCCCTCAGTGGGGACCTGGCCCACAACCCAGGCATGTGCCCTGACTGGGAATCAAACCGGGACCCTCTGGTTCCCAGACCGCGCTCAATCCACTGAGCTACACCAGCCTGGGCGAGACCAACTTTTATTCTGCTCATTCAGACTTGGAAGGAGTCCCTGTGTCAAGGTCCTGCCTGCTTCATAAAGCATATTTGTTAAAAGGATAATCTGGCAGACACCACATACCAGTCACTGGGGTTACAAATGTGGTTTAGGGTTGCCTCCTAGGGAATTTATAGTTTATTAGGAAGACCTGCTGCCCCTTAAGATTTTTCACCATAGATCAGTTTTAGTCTAGAACTTCAAACAGCAGGTGTTGTATAATTTCTTTTCTGTCTGGCACCTTTTGCTTGGCATGTGTTTCTGAGAATCGCTAACGGCGATGCATGAATCATGAGTACGTTCGGAACTGTCCTCGTAAAGTGCCAGGGTTCGTGTTAACTGTCACCCGTCAATGTTATGGCAGGGTGACCGATGGCCTTCGTTTGCTCAGGACTGCAGGGGTCCTCAGAAATCAGGCCTCTCAATCTTAAAATCAGGAAAGTCTCAGGCAAACTGAGGCAAGTTGGTCACCGTCCGATGATGTCCTTAAATGTCTTAATTAGGACCATTTAAAACCAAGCCCTTGCAATATTTTTATTACCACAACTTGCTCAGCAAAAACTTGACTTACATGTTTTTACTCAATAGGTTTGCATTTGTAGAGCTAGAGAATATGAGGCATTTAAACAATTACATTCTGACGCAATGTGGTGGCCCAAGGGGGAGAGATTTTCAACCTGATTTGCTGTCTCTGAGATGCTGAAGCAAAAACAACATCATAGAAAAAAGGTTTGGTAACAAGGGGAGAGTTTTCTATGTAAATTCAGGGAGACTGAGAAAATCTTTCCACTACAGCTGCCAAGGCAGAAGTATGTTCTCATTACAGAGAAGCTCGGAGAGAATGACACAGCCCTCGACCAGTGGCTCCCAAAGCTGGCTGCACATCCGAGTCATGGGGGGGCGACAAAGATATTGGTGCCCGGCTCTTGTGCCCAAATATCCTGACTTAATTGGTCTGGTGGATGGCCAGGGGGTCAGAATGTCTAAAACTCCTCAGGTAATCTTTTTTTTTTTTTTAAGATTTTATTTATTTACTTTTAGACAGAAGGGAATGGAGGGAGAAAGAGATGGAGAGAAACATCAATGTATGGTTGCATCTCACATGGCCCCCCTGGGGACCTGGCCTGCAACCCAGGCATGTGCCCTGATTGGGAATCGAACTGGAGACCCTTTGGTTCGCAGCCTGCGCTCAGTCCACTGAGTCACACCAGCCAGGGCTCTCCTCAGGTAATCTTAATGAGCAGCCGGGTTTGAGACCCACCTCCTGCAACTGTCTGCAGTACATGTACTCGTATAATATTAAATTAGGGAGAGAAGTAACTAAAATATTAAAATTCAATTGGTGACATCTAACATGGTAGAGAAAATGACCCTGAACTTGAAACACTGAACTTTGAGTCATTTCAGATGGACACATTAGTAATTCTCTTTTCTCTTTCATATCATTCTAATGAGGGGGGGACCGAAGGGGGTGGGCCGCAATGGGAAATGCCGATAGACAGCACACTGGATGTTCTTAAAAAATCAAAGGCAAACTCAGGAGAAACATCGCTTTGTGTCCTCCCTGCTGCCACAGTTTCCCGTAGTCTAGTGAAGTGGAATTGATAACTAACATGAGGACCACACACACCAGTTACACACTGTCTGTCTAACTGCACCTCTTTTACTACCTAGAGTAGATGGAACGTAACACATTTCATTTATATCCTTTTTTTCTTTTTAAACCAGTTTCTCTGTTGTCTTTTTGGAATTCTACAGTGAAGGACCCTAGTTAGGTGAACATCAGGGAATTTCAGAGAAGCAGGCCCAGCTGATACGTGCAGTCCCCACCGAGGGCCCTGCTGTGTCTCCTGGGAAACCAGGCATAGCCCATTGACATGTACTTTAAAGAATGGCAGAAAAACTGGCTTTTATGGTCAGGTTTGGCCTGGATTATATTAGCAATCCCCTAAGTGAATTATGGCGACTCAGTGATAATTCACGTTAACGAGTGTGTGTGTCAGTCAAGCACTATATTTAAATGATACAAAAGCCCATATACTGCTTAATTTAATCTTTCTTTTAAAATATTAAATAGAGTAAGCATTTCAGTTCACCCTAAGAAACCGTGGGTAGTAAGGAACCCTCTATATACTACTTTTCCCCTAAACATACATACCTTTGATAAAGTTTAATTTATAAATTGGCACAGTAAGAGGTAAATACACATAACAAATAATAAAATAGAATGACGATAAGGTTATACTGTAATAAAGTTATGTGAATGGGGTCTCTCAGTAAGCTAACACAAGTTTCTTTTTACTTCATCACAATTTATAGATAGAAGATCCACTCTTACCGTAGATCTCAGCCACTTCAGCATACAATTCTTTTTCTTTTCTCATTAAGAACTTTCACGGGAAAAAAAGCACTTTATGGCTTCTCTCGGGCACATCAGAATCGCCAGCATCACTGCCCTTGAGCTCTGGGGCCCTTGTTAAGTAAATACGGGCGACTTGCGCACAGCACTGGGATAGCAAGACAGTTGATCTGACAACCACGCCAGCTGCTGAATGACTCACGGGCGGGTGGCGGACAGAGTGCGGACACGCTGGACAAAGGGACGATTCGCAACCCAGGTGGGACAGAGTGGGACAGCACGAGGTGTCACCCTGCTGCTCAGAAAGGCATGCAATTTAGAACGTATAAATTGTGTTCTGGAATTTTCCCTTTACTATTTTTGGACTGTGGTTGACTATGGGGAACTAAAACTACAGGAAGCAAAACCTTGGATTGGAGGGAAGACTACTGTATACTGAAGAGCATATAAAATACACATGCAGAATATAACATAAATAATTATGAAGCAAACGTCTATGTATCCCCACACCCTAGTCAAGAAACAGAGCATCACTGTCTCCAACATGGCCCTCGATGTGTCTCCTCTCGACCACGTCTCTCCCTCCGCCCTACAATCACTCTCCTGATCTTTAAAGTAACTTTTCGTTAATTTGTTTCATAGTTTTATCCCCTGGCATGCATCCTAAACAATAGAGTTTAGTTCTACATGGTTTTGAATCTTACGTAAATGGAATCTTAATATCGGCATTGTGTGTTTTTATTCTTTCGCTCTATATCATGTACGAGGTGTGAGAGGCAGCCTCCAGTGGCCCAGTGCGTTCTGCCTCCTGGTGTCCATGGCGACACGTATTCCTTCCCTGTGAGTAACGTGCTTCTGCTAAACACCAAGTGATTCTGCTGTGACAGACTGTGACTTGCTTCTGGCTAGCCAGCTTTCTCTGTCCCTCACTGGCTTGGATGAAGCAAGCAGCTGTGTGGCGGAGATGAACATGTGTGTGGCAGAGATACACATGTGTGGCAGAGATGCATGCATGTGTGGCAGAGATACACATGTGTGGCGGAGATGCACACGTGTGTGGCAGAGATGCATGCATGTGTGGCAAAGCACTGAGAATAGTCTCCACTTGACAGCGGCAAGGAACTGAGGCTGTGACTCTAAAGGCCCTCGAGGAACTGAATCCTGTCAACCACCACGTGAGTGAACTTGGAATTGGATTCTCCCTCAGTCAAGACTTTGGATGAGATGCCAGTGCCAGCTGACACCTTGATTCCAGCATTGTGAAAAGATGATGAAATAGGGAGGCTGGCTGAGCTGTGTCTGGATTCTCGATCCACAATGTAAGTGATGTAATGAGCACGTTACTCCTGCAGACAGCTGGGGTTCAATCCCACTGAGGACCTCCGGCAACTGGAACGGCATGCCGCCCCTGGAGGAAGGAAGCTACGGCATTGACCAGAGCTTCCCGTCCACTGGTTGGGAAGTGCTCCGAGGGATGTGAACTCCAACCTGTGGCCTGCCTGCCCAGAGTCTGCTCCTTAGTCCAGAGAGAGTCCTCAGGCAGAGAGGTACAGGTGCCTGCTGTAAGAGACCCCTTTCGCTAACAACATGAGGATGATGTGGGGATGGAGTTAGAAACCCTGAAACCTCCTGCTGCACTCTGCTCTCTGCAGAGATCAGCAGAACAGCTGACAGATAAGGATGAGGGTTCCGGAAGGAAAAATGAGACACAATGCTCTTGTATTTGCATGCCTGGGAAATTAAGATTTATTTAAGGAACATCTCCTATGACAAAGATCTGACAGGGAAGAAATATGTTAATTGGGATAACATATTGGTTGAAGAATTTCAGAAAAAACTCATTCTTTTCATTTAGGAGAGAGATAGTAGCATGGTGGGGGGGTAGTATATTTAGAAGCCAAAATTAGTTTATGAATCAGTTGGACCTGAGGTTTTACAATTGGCCTCTCATGATTCATTTCAGTTGGACGACATTAAGAAGATCCATTGACAAAAACCAGGTGGGTGCAGGTCAGGGCAGTCAGCAGCAGGAACCACTAGAACAGACAGGGCGGCAGCAGCTGGTCTGGCAGCAGGTGGTCTGGCAGCAGGTGGGGCGGCAGCAGCTAGAAATGCCACAGGTGGGCCTGCAGCAGCTGGAGCCACAGCAGGAGGGGCGGCAGCAACTAGAAATGCAGCAGGTGGGGCGGCAGCAGGTGGTCTGGCAGCAGGTGGGGCGGCAGCAGCTAGAGATGCCACAGGTAGGTCTGCAGCAGCTGGAACCACAGCAGCTGGAGCCACAGCAGGAGGGGCGGCAGCAACTAGAAATGCAGCAGGTGGGGCGGCAGCAGGGAGTCTGGCAGCAGGTGGGGCGGCAGCAGCTAGAGATGCCACAGGTAGGTCTGCAGCAGCTGGAGCCACAGCAAGAGGGGCGGCAGCAGCTGGACACACAGCAGCTGGGGCGGTAGCAGGTGGTCCTGCAGCACGTGGTCTGGCAGCAGCTGGGGCGGCAGCAGGTCTCCTGGCCACAGCCCTGGTCAGAGCAGGCGGATCCACAACAGGAGTTGACCATGGTGTCTGAGAGTGGAGGTTCTGGGTGAGTTTAGGAATGTGGGTTTGGAAGGTTTGGAGGTCTGCTTGTCCCAGGTCCCCTTTTATACCCTGCTAAGGGGCTGCTGTCATCAGACGCAGTGCTCTGTCCTTGTCATTGTTTGTCCTAATTAACAGACAATTATCAAATTAGCTAAGTTTGTTTTCCTGGTTAACCTTTTCAAGATGGATAGAAAACATTGCTTACTTTTCCTGACAGGTTAGGATTCATCAGTTCAGCTCCTCCTGAATCACCTCTGATGCGTCTCTCTTGCTTCAGCTTCCTCAAAGAGAGCTGTCATGTGATTTCTGCCTTTAGAAAGTGTATGTGTTAGTCATGTGTTGCATAGCACAGCATGTCTCCCCATGGGTGATAAATATTCTAATAGGCTGCATTTTAGTTTGATGGCTCATTCGTTGTGGGTCAGGTGGGCAGAGAATGTGAAACAGGTCATTGCTGGCATGAGAATAAGGCTCTTAGGACTTTTCCCTCCCCGTTGCACATCACGACCAATTTTCTAGACTTTCAGGTGGGAAACTAATAACTTATTCCCACCTGAGGAGGGAAAGTGTTTCTCCCTCATCTTTATGGAGGTACACTTAACATACACAAACTTGCACTTGTCTACTGTACCCATTTTGATGAGTTTGGACTTAAGCAGGCACCACCGCACTATTTCCGTAATTAAGGTGTAACCCTATTCATCACCACTACAGAGTTCTCTGTCGCCTGTGTTGTGTCTGTGTTAACGACGCTTAGCATGAGGTCTCCTCTCTTAATAAGCGTTTAGTTGCATCATACTGTTATTGCTAAAGCTACAGGCACGGTGTTATAGAGCAGATTCCTAAATCTATTCATCTTGTGTATCGTTAGCTTTATACCCACTGAACAACCGCTACCCACTTCCTCCTTCCCCCAGCCCCTCAAACCCACCGTTTTACTCTCTGCTTCTATGAATTTGACTACAAGTGGTACCTCGGTACTCATCGTTAATTCATTCTGGAACTCGTGAGGAGTGCCCAAACCAATGAGTACCTAACGATGAAGCCTTTTCTCTCAGGGGACAGCGTCATGACTCACACAAGTCCCAGCACATGTGACGAGTCCCGAGCAAGTGCCGAGTGCTGAGACAGTTATTTCTCATCAATATGTGACGAGGACAGGGTTTGAGTTCTGAAGCCGACAGGGACTGAGGTGTGACGGCACTTTAAATATCTCAGTGAGTGGGATCGTGCAGCGTTGGTGCTTCTGTGACTGATTCTGCTTAGCATGTCTGCCAGATCCATTTATGTTGTTGCAAATGGAGGAATTTATTTAAGGCTGAACAATATACTCTTTCATTGATATATCTGTGTTGGCACTTATAGTTCAACAGCAATATTGATTGGCAGTGAGTGTGACTTACACTGAAGTTGATACTGTATAAACATCTATGTCTTTTTCATCACAAAGAGCTTCAGTCTTTCTCATGGATGTGCAGTGGGCAGACCCAGACCTGCCATTCTCAACCTCTTCTTCTGCCAGACACCAGAGAAACACGGCTCCCACTAATGACGTGTGCCTGGGGAGGAGGTGCTGGGAGGGAATTCATCAGGGCACATGGATGGCTCAGATCTATTCTCCCAAGAAATTTAAATATATTCACAGCTCTCCAGACTCACGCGCCCTGTGCATGGATAACTGCCATCTAGGTCTGGGGAGGCTGACAGCTCCTCCCGTGAGACTCGGTGTCCTGTACAAGGGCGTCTGGAGCTTCTCGAGCTGTGGTTCTGTCGTGCAGCATGTTCAGCCTCCCTCAACTTTATGGCCTTCACATATTTTGATGACAAGACTCACATATTTATTTCTCATTTCCACATGTTATGAGAAGACTCTCAACCACGCTGAGATGCCCTTGGCCCCGTCCTCAGGATGACCAGTCCAAGATGGGAACGGCTCCTGGAAACCATCCTGAAGTTGAAAGCGATGGCCATTTGGCAGAACACGCTACACAAACAGGCATTAAGGTAGCGGCCCTCTCTCCCTGCCTTTCCTTGACTCCCAAGGGGAAAACAGATAAAGGAGCCAGCTGATGATCTGTCAGCATCCCTCGTTTTTTGAAACACTAGTCATCTGGTCAGATGGTCGCTGTATGTGAGAGGCTGGCCTGCCCTAAATGACTGTAATGGCCTGATACGGGATGAGCGGGTGTCTCGTAGGATCTAATCTGAGTCACCGCGGGGAATATGGTTTATGGAATGGCAGCTGCACAGACAGTCAGGGAAGGGATTTAACTATAAGCTAGTGTCACAGAGAAAGAATCAAAACCCAGACAGAGGAGATTGAATAAAATGGGTGAGTATTCCTTTCTGCCTTAAATGACTTGTAAGTCTAATAAACCAGACACCTCGTGGGGTTTGGTTTTTTGTGGGGGGTTTTTTTGGCTAATTTTCACTTCTGTCCTGGCTTGAATTTTTGGAGACACAAACAGGATGATAACAACTTGGGCTCCTGATTGGCCCCTGCTGGGAGGTGTGGCTGGTACTCGGAGTCTGCCTTGTCATAGCTCTGATGTGACCAGTGGGGGAAACTGAGCGAAGGGGATGCAGGATGTTGCTGAACTCTTTTACAGCTTTCTGTGCATCTATAGTTATTTCAAAGTAAAATGTGAAATAAGGCTAATTGTTGGTAAAAGGGAACATGCTTTTACTTGCATACCATTCACCTTTATCACCTTTTAGTATTTGTGACCATTTTATTTTATCTCCTGCCACACATCACGCAGGTGAGAAGGAGGGGATCAAAAAGGTGCAGAGAAGTGGAGATGGTGGAATGGGTCTAGTCCTAACGCCGGAAGCACTCTATTCCCTAGGGGGGCTCGGGGGCGCACTGTGCACTGACGTAGTAAGGAATGAACAGGAGGAGGAGTCACAGCGTACTGAGAAATTCAGCAGTGACTGTTTGAAGCTGAAGCTGTGATAGGGAATATTGTCCCAGAACTCTGCTCCCTAGAAGTGGTAGGGATGATAATATGCCCAAATTACACGTGTGATGAGTAGCAACTTTGGAATGACAACCAGGGCAGAGTGACGTGTGAGCCACAATGGGCTATCGATATGGACAATAGAGCTTGGTGTCGCTCAGGAAAGGGTATACACAGCTAATGAGGATACGGCTTTGCATGCAAGGGGGGATCACCTCCCCAAAATGGAATTATCTTCTGGAGGGTGGGCCCCTTGTAATACAGGCTTCCCTCACTAGACGAGTGTTCTAGAAACCCATCTGTATGAGTGCACCGACTGGTGTTGTTGTGAGAGGCTGAGTTCAGCTTCAGTGAATTTTTTTTTGAAGCCTCTTTTAATGCCTTTGCCCATTTCTTGATGGGTGATTTACGAGCTCACCTGCCCACACCATGCTGACTGTTCAGCAATCTTGGACCAAAAATGGCATCCGCCCCATTTCCCACCCTCCCTATTCACTAGATTCACCCCAAGTGACTTTTTTTTTGTTTGTTTCTGGATGAAAAAAATCCTCAAAGGGAAACGTTTTAACGATGTGGAAGAGGTGAAACAAAAAATGACAGAAGCACTAATAGGCATCAAGATCTACGAGATCAAAAACTGTTTTGAACATTGAAAAAATGTCTCAATAGGTGTATTGCATCAAATGGAGAGCACTTTTAAGGTGACTGAAGTTTAAACATGTAAGAATAAGTACACAATTTTTTATAAATATATTCTATGTTGGGGGGGTACCCTGAGAGTGTGTGTGTGCGTGTGTGTGTGTGTATTTAAAACCACTTCATAAATGAGCAAAAGGCTGAGGTCAGGGATCCCAATGGAAAATCATGACCCCTCACCCGGGTTCCAGCTCTGAGCCAGCTCTCACACCCCCAAACCACGGACCCACAAAAAGAGAGGCCAGTCCTCTAAGACAAGGGACCGCCGAAGTACATAAAGCAGTTATCTCTCCAGTCCTTTCCCAAAGGAATGTACAGCCACTTCCTCAGGGAAAACTGGGATACCCCTATATTTGGATGTAGGTAAATATAGGGTCTCAGTTTACAATGACAAATACCCAAAATGCCAACATGGTCCCTCGGTACAACACATTAATCCAGAAATCCGGGGCCGAAGGAGGAGTTGCCCTACTCATACTCACCTTCCCCCAGTGATCCACTGGGGGCATCTATGCCTTCCTCCCCGTAACTAGAGGCTCTGTGCGTCTAGATGCCTTAGCTCTAACTGCAAAGAGCTACCCCTAAAGAGACATAGTAAAAGTCTGATTGGAATTGGAGCTATGACTGCCACCTAATTTCTTTGAGCTCCTAGCACCAGGGTATCAGCAGGCAAAGGAAGGAGCAACGGGGTCAAGGAGGAGTATGTTTAGCATTTAGTGACCACCTGAGGGAATTCTTGGTATTTCTGTTTCCAGTTTTAACTGGTTTGTGACAGGTATAACAGCTATGGCAGATGAGGACAAAGTAACCAAGGACGCAGAATCCTCAGGGACAAGGATTTTGCCCCTCCGCCCGGCACGCCCGCTAGAACGGCAGGGGTGCTGCCCACAAACCCTCCTCTTGTAAGTTCCTAAGAAGTTGTTACTGACCAGTTGGACTGAGCTTAGTGGAAAGACGCACAGACCTGAACAGTGTTTGGGGAGATTACATTATACCCCATCCAGAGCCCTTTTGCCATAAAGCGCCCCATCCCCAAGCTAGTGTGAGTATGGACTTCTGGTGGCTAACACCATTCAACCGCATGTTCTCCAGGTCATTGTTTTCCCCTAAAGGAGCCTCTGCCCCTCACGGTGTGGCCTTCACCCCTTCTCCCCATCAGGGTGGGCCAGGGCTCGTGAGAACTGATGTAGGAGCACAAAGCCCCACTACCTTTCTTTCGGGGTGGGGGGAGGTGGTGTCGGTCTATGGCACTGTTCACACCACCAACCCATGGGGTCAGATGACCTTAAAATTCCACTGCAGCCATAGGTTGGCTTCTCTTCTTTTACTCCCCTATGCTGCTTCCCTCCATTCCTTACTGATTTCTCCTGAGAGTGCTTCCTGATACATCACTTGGACAAGAACCCTCGTGTTGAGCTCTGCTTTTAATAAACTCAACATAGGACAGACAGGTTGGGGGTCCCCCATAAACACAGCCCCTTTAGGTGAGAGGAGCTAACGCAGTGAGCTGCGTTACTTGTGGGTGTGCCCTGTCTCTCAGACATAATGAATTGAGACAAACAAGTGAACAATACTCGTCTAAAAACAGTTGTGCGAAAAATGGCAAGAAGAAAGAGCAGATGTTGAAAAGATGCAGCGGTTCAGTTGATAAGAATCAGAGGCTGGACTGTGACCACGTGACAACCATTCACGACACATGAAGAATGTTTTGAGGCACTGGTCATGAGATTGGAACACTGGTATCTCAGATGGAGTGCCCTCGGGAGCAGACCCCAAAACAGGGGATTCAAATCCAATAGTTTGTTAGGGAAAGAATACTAAGAAGCACTGCAGGGAACATGGGAAGTAGCCCAGGGAATTGTTGGAAGCCAATATAGAATGGTGTAATGAGGAAATTATTCCTGGAGGCAGCTGAGGCCCACTAGAGACTGCCACAACTTGCCCCCACTCAAGGGGAAAGTATCCACCCTGCCCGTCCATTGGTTGGTTAGGCATAGCTCCTGTAGGCTTGAACTTCATTCAGAGGGAGGGCTCAGGCAGAGAATTCCAGGAGCTTGCTGTAAGAAATCATCTTATTATTATAAGTAAGGATTATGAGGGAGTACCGTTAGAAATCCTGACATCAGCCCTGGCTGGTGTAGCTCAGTGGACTGAGCATGAGCTGTGAACCAAAGGATCACCAGTTCAATTCCTAGTCAGGGCACATGCCTGGGTTGCAGGCCAGGTCCCCAGTTGGGGGCGTGCAAGAGGCAACCACAGATTGATGTTTCTCTCCCTCTCTTTCTCCCTCCCTTCTTCTCTCTCTAAAAATAAGTAAAATCTTAAAAAAAAAAAATCCTGATATCCCCTACTATAGTCTTTTCTCTGCAGAGAGCTATGGAACAATTGAAAGCTAAGGATGACGAGTCAAGAAGGAATAACAATCAGACAAGAGGCTTTTGTATTTGCATGCCTGGAAAATTAAGATTTATTTAAGATTTAGGATTGGATTCATATGGCAAAATCTGGCAGGGAAGAAATATATCAATTGGAATGATATGTTGGTTGAAAGATTTCAGAGTAACTTCAAACTTTGTGTTCATTTGGGAGAGAGATAGTAACATGGTAGGCAGAAGGGGGCAGTATATTTGGAGGCCAAAATCAGTTTATGAATCAGTTAGAACTGAGGTTTTACAATTGGCCTCTCATGACTCATTTCAGTTGGACGACATTAAGAAGACTGGTTGACGAAAACCAGGTGGGCGCAGGTCAGGGCAATCAGCAGCAGGAAACACTAGAGCAGACTGGGCGGCAGCAGCTGGTCTGGCAGCAGCTGGGGCGGCAGCAGCTAGAGATGCAGCAGGTGGGCCTGCAGCAGCTAGAGATGCAGCAGGTGGGCCTGCAGCAGCTGGAGCCACAGCAGCTGGAGCCACAGCAGGAGGGGCGGCAGCAAGTGGAAATGCAGCAGGTGGGGCGGCAGCAGGGAGTCTGGCAGCAGGTGGGCCTGCAGCAGCTAGAGATGCAGCAGGTGGGCCTGCAGCAGCTGGAGCCACAGCAGGAGGGGCGGCAGCAAGTGGAAATGCAACAAGTAGGCCTGCAGCAGCTGGAGCCACAGCAGCTGGAGCCACAGCAAGAGGGGCGGCAGCAGCTAGACACACAGCAGCTGGGGCGGCAGCAGGGAGTCTGGCAGCAGCTGGGGCGGCAGCAGCTAGAGATGCAACAGGTAGGCCTGCAGCAGCTGGGCCTGCAGCAGCTGGACACACAGCAGCTGGGGCGGCAGCAGGTCTCCTGGCCACAGCCCTGGTCAGAGCAGACGGATCCACAACAGGAGTTGACCATGGTGTCTGAGAGTGGAGGTTCTGGGTGAGTTTCCAGGAAGGTGGGTTTGGAAGGTTTGGAAGTCTGCTTGTCCCAGGTCCCCTTTTATACCCTGCTAAGGGGCTGCTGTCATCAGATGCAGTGCTCTGTCCTTGTCATTGTTTGTCCTAATTAACAAGCGATTATCAAATTAGCTAAGTTTGTTTTCCTGGTTAACCTTTTTATGATGGATGGAAAATGTTTCCTTTTCCTGGTGGATTAGGATTTATCCCACTGACTCTTCCTGCATCCTGCCTTGATTGTCTTCCTTCGTATGCATCACGTTGGTTCAGAAGCTGGTCAAACACTGTAAGCCGAGTGTGTTGACTCTCACTCTATCTGCTCTTTCCTCCTGCATCATCTCCTGTCCTTCCTTCCTTAGACATCACTTAGATTTACAGATAGTGCAGCGCCTTCCACAGGGCAGTTGCTATGTGGGCCTTGACATGATATAGTTCATGCGTGCCCATCTGTGGGTCCTACCCATGCCCACGACTTTCGCAGCATTACTTCTGGGGAAAAGATTTAGCCACAGGTCCAAAGGATGGAATCTTAACATGGAAAAACAAGGTTAAATCCATCAGTGTGCTCAACTGTAAGCAAAAAAAAAAAAAAAAAGAAAAGAAAAGAAAAGAAGGTCAGGCATGAGGTTGGAGGTCAGGAGAATCTCCAAGACACCCAGACTGTGTTCTTGTCCCATTTCTTGGACTTGAAAATATTGGCAGATTTCCTCTTTTTTAGAATAAATGTATCTGGAATGGATATAGCCCTTCAGAAATCACCACCAGATTTGATAAAGTGCTTATGTTACTGAAAATATTTATATTTATATACAAAATAGAATATGCAGTATAACCCCAGTTAGGTAAAAAGTATGTAGAAAAATATTGACACAATTACCAGAAATATTAATAGTAATTATCTTTGATAGAGAGGCTTGTGGAAACTTTTCGTTTTCTTCTGAACTTTTATCTTCTAGTTTTTCTTTGATTACTTGTTTTTCTTTTGAAAACAGAAAAAAAAATAATACTCTTTCATGCTCCTACACTCTTTCGAGATCTTCTGGGGGAAGGAGAAACTTTCCTCGACCCTCCTTGATTCTTCCAGGTGCTCTAATAACTAAATTCATATGGGGTGGACTAACGAGAAAACAACCAAATTTAATTACGTATGTATGTATGGGAGCCCCACACGCATGGAAGATTCGGGGACCAAAAGTTAAAATGAGGTACATCCGTGGCATTCTGAGTTCAGGATGAGGTAGGATGCCTTGTGGCTTTAGACAGGTGAAAGGTCATTTGTTGAACAGTAAGAAGAGCAGCTGTCCAATAATTAGAAGTTTTCCCTATCCCATAGATAGGTCATAAAAACTTGTTTTTGGTAATAACTCTTATTATGGGCAAGGCCTCTCATTTAAATTCTTCTGGGTAGTTAAGGTCCCCTTGAGCCCAGAGGATCTTGGTTGCCTTTAGGTCAAAAGAAGCCGCATACCATACAGACAGATCTTGGGGTGAGTGTTTCTGAATCCCTCCAGTATCTGGGGCTGATGGTTGGGGCGTCCCAGGCCAGCATGCTGTTCAGACAGTAGCACCACTGCAGCTTGACTGGCTGTTAGGGTTTTGAAGTTCTGCTGGCAAACAGCCCCTGCCCCGGGCTCCCCGTGCCCCCCCCCACCCCCCGCATCCCTGTGATGCAGAAGAAACAGTTAAAGCCACGAATCCGAGAGAGGGCTTTGGGCTCCTCCTCTAGAGCTGAGCCTGTTGTCTTGTCTGATGAGTTGGTGACTTTGAATGGCTGGTTTTTCAATTTTTTGAATCTCAATCCTGCCCTGGAATGCAGATTGGGGCTGCCCACTGGTACACTTCACCAGAGAGCATTCACCAAACAAATACACCTTTAAGTTACTCAGTGGGCAAGAAAGCAGTGCCTCCCGGGAGGGAAGGGGCTGAACTGGAAGGGGAAGCCACGAGTCCTGGGCAGGGTCACAGCACTAGGCCTGGTTCTCAGTGCTTGGACCCTCCAGCATTCAGAAGCGGAAGATCTGGGGAGGAGCCTAGACGTCCCTTCACTATTCTTTGTAGTTCCCAAAGTAGTTCTGTGCACAGCTAGAGGCTCACACTTCCAAAATGAGACACCAAAGTTTAAGTAGAGCCGTAGCAACTGTACAACATGAAGGATAAAGCAGAGGCACCTGTGGAAATGGGACAGGCTGTGTGTGGGCAGTGGGCTCTGGAGAGAGGGCTTCAGGGAGGGCCATAATTTCACCTCTACCCTCATAGGTGCTCGGCTGACATGCTCCTGTAACAAAAGACAGGTGACCAGGAGGAAAACAGAAGTTCAGTAACATGTGTACCTCCTGTTTACATGGGAAATAGGAAAACTAAGTCCCCCAGATGGCACACGTCAGCCCCTTAAATACCATCTCCAGCCCCAGCCTGTGGGAGGCCAGTTGTGGGGAGTTATCACAGTAATCAAGGGAAAGGTTGTCACGCAGGTCTGAGTTCCCTTTTCTATTGATAAGGGTCTCTACAGATTTATGGGTAGTCACCCTTCTCTGCTACAGAGGGGGAGGAACACTTACAACTCGAGATTTTCCTTAAAAATGTAAATGTCTCTTACAAAAGGGTAACTTCTCAGTTTTCAGGGCTTCTTCTGTCTTGCTGTTTTTTAAAATAATCATCCTCAAGTGATCTTTATGCCCAAAAGACCTGTTTTGCGGTGATGCGCTCTACTCCCTCTCAAGATAATAGGTGCAAATAACCAATAAACGTAAGAAAAGATGTTTAAATCAACTTGTAGTTAAGAACATACAACTTAAAACAACCAAATACTATCTTTTTTTTCAGATCGGCATAAATAAATAAGTAAATAACGAGCTTGCTCACAGCCAGGGCTGATGACGTTTATAGAAACTAGCAGGGTTATTAGACCTGCTGCGAAAGTGTAAATTGATAGCACTCTTTGGATGATGATTTGGGAGTGATTATTAAAATTACAAGACAAATCCCTAATCCAATAATCCCAGTTTGAAATGAAGTCAGATAGTGCATGTCTTAAAAATTCTTGCAACGCGCTGGTTGAAAATTGTTGCCCTAAGTCGAAGCCACGCTTTCCAGATGCTGCCTTTGTAATTCTGCCCCGCTCCCTGGAAAATCTCCTTGTCCGCTGCCTCGCAAGAGCCTCTGCCTGTGGCGCTCAACGATTCCTCCTCTTGTTCCTTCAGACAGGTGTTTGGTGCCGGTCCCTCGGTGTCCCCCAGAGCTCAGCCCGCCTGCGCTGTGGAACTGCGGCCACGTCACTCTTCTTTGGGTCCCTAGCATCGAGCAGAGTCCTTGGCACCCAGTAAATAAGTACTCGGTCAAAGTCTTTGGAGTCTGAGAAAACATTTAAGTAATGCTAGAGTCGTTTTTATAATAAAATGCGAAAGTAGAACACATCTTCACACGAACAGTATAATGAAATCTCACTAATTCAAAAAACAAGAAAGCAGACTGGTCTAATTTAGTTAGCTAGAACTTTTAAAGATAATGCCTTTTAGCCCTGGCTGGTGTAGCTCAGTGGATTGAGCCCGGGCTGGGAACCAAAGGGTCCCGGTTCGATTCCCAGTCAGGGCACATGCCTGGGTTGCAGGCCAGGTCCCCAGTGAGGGCCATGTGAGAGGCAACCATACATTGCTGTTTCTCCCTCTCTTTCTCTCTCCCTTCCCCTCTCTCTAAACATAAATAAATAAAAATGTTTAAAAAAAAAGATAATGCCTTTTAGCTTATTTCTCATACATTTCAACTGTAACTGAGAATCGTAGCTAAAGAACACTTCTAAGTGTTAAGTTCAAGGCTTAGGTACAGAATAATACAATTCATTTGTGATTAGCACCAAGTAGGTCCACATTGGGTTAATTATATCTCCTGTAATTATATTTGCCTTCTCAAGTTGCCTTACAAACAATCATTTTATGGAAGATGCCAAATTTCCTTAAAACTCTACTCCCTCTCATGAAACTTCCCATATGACAAAGGAAAAATTAGCCTGCCCGTGTCCCAAATGGGCTGTGTCCAAATTAATGAGCTTTTACTATGCAATAGTCATAGCAAGAGATTTAAAAGGTGTAAGACACATTCAGGATGTTGTTCTATTCCTTCTCTGATGGTTCAGGGACCGTGTCACCCAAATAATGGATCGTCACCCCAACACCAACATTCCCAGGAGTGCGCCATGCCCTTAAAATAGACATGGTCCTGAGAGCGAAAGTGAGTCAGTGACCCCTCGGCCTCCAGTGTCCAGGAGGCGCACAGGGTCGTGTGGGGCTGGGCTGGGGCCTAGGAGAGCCCCACATGACCCGTAATTGGGACCACAAGAGCAGGCCCGTGTTTGCAGACAGGCTATGCGTTGGCCAGAGATGTTAATTTTAAAAGGTCTTGGTTGGGTTTGAGGGAATCCCCAAACTGGAGTCCTGTAGAGCTCTAGAGTGACACGGCTGATCTAGCCAGCAAGCAGTGATTGACAGCTCCCATGTTCTGTCCCAGGTGCCATGCATGAGCCGTCATACTACCTTTTTTCCTAAGGTCAGGGGTCGTCACCTCCTCTAGCAAGTCCTTCCTGATACTCTTCCCCCAAACCGCCGCCCTCCTTCAGGTAGCCCACTTCTCATGTGCTGGGAGCATGTTCCTTTTGTGTTTTCCATGTGGTTTTGTTTTTACTTTTATTTTTCAATGACAGCTTACATTCAACATTATTTTGTATTAGTTTGAGCTGGACAGTACAGCGGTTAGACAATCATATACTTTCCAAAGTAGCCCCCCCAATATTTCAAGTTTACCTGGTATTATATACAGGTATTACAATATTGTTGACTATTTCCCTATGCTGTACTTTACATCCCCGTGACTATTTTGTGCCTACCAATTTGTACTTAATCCCTTCACCTTTTCCACCCAGTCCCTCAACCCCAATCCCTCTAGCAACCATCAGTCTGATCTCTGCATCTACGAGTCTGTTTGTATTTTGTTTGTTCACTTATTTTGCTCTTTAGATACATATAAGTAAAATCATATGGTGTTTGTCTTTCTATGACTGACTTATTTCACTTAGCGTAATATCCTCTAAGTTCATCCGTGCTGCTGCAAATGGTAAGATTTTATTCTTGTTTACGGCCAGGTAAAACACCATTGTACAAATGTGCCAGAGCTTTTTATCCACTGATCTACTGATGGGTGCTTGGGTTGCTTCCGTATCTTAGCTATTGTAAATAATGCTTCAGTGAACATAGGGGTGCATGTACTCTCTCAAATTAGTATTTTGGGTTATTTAAAAATATGTATACCCAGAAGTGGTATTGCTGGGTCATAAGGCAGTTTTCATTTCATCACTTTGCCGAGCTTCCTAAGAACGGGTACTAATGGATCTTTTTCATAACCTCCACGCCTAGCTCATTGCACCGCCGGGGGCTGGCTCTATGCACGTGGTTGTTGAATGAGTCATGTAGTCCCCACCTTGGAGAAACTCAGTGTGAAGAAGTAATGAATAGACAAATAGTAACAAGGCCAAGAATAGTTCCATGTAGAGAACCTAGTGCTGTGCACTCCATCCTGGTAGGAGAAGGAACTAATTGTCTAAAAGAGATGCAGCAAAGGGACATTAGACATGGACCTTCAAAGAAAATAAAGGGACAGGTGGAGAGTGACCCTGAGCCAGAGATGCTGACACACACAAAGGACAGAGGCGTGGGGGAGCATAGCGTGTCCGTGGAGCGGCGAGTGCCCTTGGAGAGCTGCAGCAGGCAATGGCTGTGTAGCTGTAGTGTGCTTAAAACTACACTGGGAACTCGATAACAATGCTAAATCCCCAGCCTGCTCTCCCAGACATTCTGACGCAGAAAATTTAAGGTTGCAGAAAATTTCATTTTATATAATAATAACGTATCAAATTATTCTGATACACGTAGTCCCTGGATATTGTCCAGGGTATGGGTGGAGAAGTGGCATCAGAAAGATCAGTTTGCATGAGATTTAATGCTCACTTCAGTAGAATTACATGAAAATCCACAGACCAGTGAAGAACTGGAGAATTTTGCCAATTCAGTGCTGTGGGGAGTTTTTGGTACGTGTCCTTGAATATGTAATATTTCTCGTGTACATTTTCCACTTCGCCTCCTTCTTAGTATTGTATGCACATTATTAGTATTAATGTGAATTACTTGATTTCCAAGCCTTTTAAAAGCTATTTTAAAAATGCTTTCTCACCTAGAAGTTCATTATAATGATGTCTCTTGCAAAATTTCAGCATAAATCAGGTAAACATGGAGACACTCCAGTGGGAAGGAGATGGCCCAGCTCCCAGTCCACAGTCTGGAGCAGAGACTATTTTTTTTTTTTGGTACCTTTTAAATAAAGATTGCCTTCATAAGAATATAAACATTCTGCTCTCATCTACTCTTCTCCTTCACTTTTCCTTGCGGGGCTGTGAGCTGTACACATTCCTCTAAATGTTCAGGCTTGACACGTTTTATTCGCAGGAATCAATGTTTATATGTTACTCTTCTCCAGTAGAATAGATTCCTCTTTCTCACCAATGTGATACCAACATACCCTACCTGACATATGTCCTTCTATTAAATTCGAGATTTCAGTGTAATTTACCCAAGGGATGGGAACTGCGTCTCATTCAACTTATGAGCTTCCCAGAGCCCAGTAGCACAAGGGTCTTGCTATGTGGTTTATAATTCAGTCTAGTAAAAAGGATGTTCTTGTTTTCTCTCAGTAAACCGGATGGTAGACAATGTGGGCGATCTGGTAGGAGAAAACCTAATTATTTGGCATTTTCTCTGATAAAGGCTTTGATTAATATAAGCAAAATCAGTATCTTTGTTCTGTTGACACATATCCTAACTTATCTCCAATTCATAATCAACACTAAAAAAAATAATTAAGGGCCACCAATGTTTCTGATACCAGGAGAGTAAGTATTTATTGAGAGGTAGTTACTTTATCGCACATAATTCAGTGTGAAGGCAAGTCTATCCCATGAAGTAATGTAGACATTTAGTCATCTAACTGAATGCCAGCTCCCAGCTTTTGTGGAGTTTATAGTTTAAATTGTTTCTTTTTAAATAGTTACTTGGTGACAGGGATTAATAAAGATAGTAACAGATTAGAGTAGGGCCAGGTGCTCTGGAGAAAGGAAGTGAGAACAAGACTGATACACCGGAAGTTGACTCAGGACAGGACTGGAGGTGAGAAACCAAGTTCAGCAACAAGAGGATCCACAGCAGACTGGGCGACAGCAGGTGGTACGGCAGCAGGTGGTCTGGCAGCAGATGGGACGGCAGCAGCTGGACACACAGCAGCTGGGCCTGCAGCAGCTGGAACCACAGCAGGAGGGGCGGCAGCAGCTGGACACACAGCAACTGGGGCGGCAGCAACTAGAAATGCAGCAGCTGGGCCTGCAGCAGCTGGAACCACAGCAGGAGGGGCGGCAGCAGCTGGACACACAGCAGGAGGGGCGGCAGCAGCTGGACACACAGCAGCTGGGGCGGCAGCAACTAGAAATGCAGCAGCTGGGCCTGCAGCAGCTGTAACCACAGCAGCTGGGCCTGCAGCAACTGGAACCGCAGCAGCTGGGGCGGCAGCAGCTGGACACACAGCAGCTGGGGCGGCAGCAGGTGGTCCTGCAGCAGGTGGTCTGGCAGCAGGTGGGGTGACAGCAGGTCTCCTGGCAGCAGCCTTGGCCACAGCCCTGGTCAGAGCAGACGGAGCCACAAGAGTTGACCATGGTGTCAGAGGGTGGACGTTCTGGATGAGTTTCCTGAATCTCCTTGCCCAAGTCACCTTTTATACCCTGTTGGGGCAACTTCTTCCTTGTTATTGTTTATCTAATCGGTAAGTAATTATTCAATTAGGTAATTGTAACCATGTTTCTTGCAAAATTAGATAGAATGCATTTTTCCTTTCTATTATGTATCTTTAATCTTTCCTTCAAGTCAACTCTTGTGTTTCTTCCTTATGTATGTCATCTAATGTTCAGGACTGCAGCTCTCTCCTCCAGTTGGCTACGATGAAACTGACTATTTGTTACTAAGTGTCCATGTGACTCAGCCGAGGCCTAAGCTGTGAGTCATGAGTTCAGAACAGAGCCAATGGGACCACAGATGTGGAAAGTCAACGGGAAAGAATCCCCACTGAGGACGATGTTCTGAAGGATCCTGGAGAGGAGGAGGCGGTACCCCCCCACCCCCCGCTCCCCCTGCTCTGTGAGCGGTTCTTGAGCTTTAAGAAAGGGTATGGCTCTAGATTAGTGAGTTGGAAAAGGAATCCCAAGTAATGCGTGTTGGCATATCTCTTCCTGTCATCTCTGATTCTTATTGGTAGTGTTGCTCTGTTTAGCTGGCGAATTTTGTGCGATACC
>PVJI01015469.1:0-41044 GCA_004026765.1 Micronycteris hirsuta
CCCCAACCCCATTCCTGTATTGCACGTTGCCAGTCCCCCCTCCCCCCCCGTGCACCCCCATTCCTTTTCCATCATAGCATCTCACAGCCAGGCTCCCCCCCCCCTTCTCTGCAGCCCCCCCCCCCAACAGAGGCCTTTATCCTACCCTCCCCGTTCCAATGCAGCTCCATCCCTCAATTCCATCCGGAGCCCTTGTAGCCCCCAATACTGCGGTTGGCCATGCCAGTGCATTCCTGCACAATGTCCCTCGCCCAATACTGCTCCAGCCTAAAAAGTACCCCCAGATGCCATTCTAATCCCCGGCATTGCTGCCTCCCCTTGTCTTCTCCCAAATTGCAAGTTGGACCAGGATGCAGATCTTGGCCTTGGGGACTTACAGTGGGTCCTAGGGTACAGAGGGCGTTTGGGGGTCGATTTGTCTAGGTGTTCACAGGGGAGGGGCTGCGGGGAATTGACTCAAAGGGGATCGACATTTGGCGCCGAAGGGGTACTGGAGAGGGAGGCATCCTGAAAGGGTTAATAGAATTTGTGGGGAGGGGCAGCACCGAGAGGGTTAATGGTGTGGGGGGGTGCTGGTGGGGAAGCCGCGTGAATGAGCGGTCTGTGCCCCAGAGTTGCCATGGAGATGGTGAATGGGGGGATTGTGTGAACTCAGCTGCGGACTATCCCCCCCATACACACACACACCCACTCCCTCCCGCCCCACCTCCCTACTCCTACCCCTTCCTTCCCCTGCCCCTCCTCCCCCCACCCGGGTACATTATGGGCAGTGCCTGGGATCTAACCCCCCCAATACTTTGCTCCCCATTTCCTCTGAGATCCCACCCCTTTAGTCGCTTTGCCCGCCCTCCCTCCTTCACCTCCTTCTGCGCTCACGCGCGCCCTCTCTCTCTGTCTCTCTCCGTGTCTCTCTCTCTGTCTCTGTCTGTCTGTCTGTCTCTCTCTCATACACACACACATTCTCATTGCCCTCTCGAGGTGGCCGATTGCCGGGCGGTTCCCAATCTCCCTCCCCCACCCCTTCAGGCAGTTCTTAAAGTCTTAAAGGAAAAGGCCTGCGATCTTGGAAACCGGGAGAAATGGGCGAAAATAAAATTGTGTGTGTGTGTCCATGCACAAGTGTCTTTGTGTGCCCGTGAAGATGTGTTGACTGTGTGTCAGAAGGTCTCTGTGCCTTGCTTGTGTCGCTATTTCTGTTTCTGTCTCCACCTATGTGTCACCCTCATGCTGCATGTGTGTTTGGATATTGACCTGAGTGGCATGTGTGATTATATTTTAGTAAGTCTCTGTGTGTCTCGGAACGTATGTCTCTGTCAGTCTCTGGATCGGCGAAGCTCTCTGTCTCAGAATGTAGGAGGGGATGTCTGTGAGTTTGGAATGTGTGTCTCTGTGAGCGAATATTGCAGTGCCTGTTATTCAGCTTGGTCTCTGTCACTCCCTCTTTGAGACTTTGTGAGTTTATTTCTGTGAGTCTCTAAGTGTGTGTTCCCCGCACTCCGCTGTTGATTTTCCACTGGCTGAGCATCAACAATGCCTAGGGTGCTAGGCAGAAGGGTTTCTGCCTCAGTTCTGGCACTCTGTGCCACTCAGAGATAGCCGACAGAAATAACCGTGACCAAGGCTTAAGGATTTGGGAGCAGTCAGGGCTGAGGAGAAATGTACAGGAGGGTGTCTGGCAAATGGCTGCCCTGCCCCAACCCCCACCCCCCCCTGAACATGAGGGGTCTCTCTACTAGACCCTTTGCCTATCTGCCACTTTCCCTTCTTGTGCCATAAAGTACCAGAATGACATTCCCAATCCTGTCTCCTGATACAGAAGTCCCTTCATGGGCTTGGCCCTGAGAGGTGGGGGCTAGAGAGCTCAGTGGTCATGCAGCATGCCCAGGGACCTAACTCTAGTTCCGGTTCTCCTCAGCCCTGCTACCACATGTGATTCTGGCTCCAGCTTGCCCGCATGAGCTCCACTGGCTGAGGAGTTCAGGTTGGGCACTGAGAACTCGTAGTGGCAAATGCTGTCACTCTGTCAATGCCCTTGGGTTTTCCACACATGGCCAGGCACATAGAATGCTTCTGACTGGCAGCGGGGATTGTTGGTGGGACCCTGGACCCATGCACATGTGAAACCTCTCCAAACTGTGGGAAAAATAGCCCAAGCCCAGCAGGGCCCCAACGACCCACTCTGTAGCCCTCCTGACCGTCTTGGATGACAAATACTTCCCTCTTTCCACAGGCCTTTCTGGCCCTGAGGGAGTCCCCTTTCTGAAGCTGTGGTGCTTGGACGAACTGCTCTCTACGTGGCCTGGCACCTGCAGGTGTCCCTCAAGAGCTCAGTTTTGAGGTTCAAGTCAGTGTGGCCATGAAGGGGCTGCCTATTGGGCTGATGCTGTGACCCTGGAGTCTGCCTTTCTTGCCACTCCCCCTGCCCGGAACATGTGGCTGCGGCTTGGCCTGCCCTCGCTGTCCCTGAACCCCAAGCCCACAGTTGGCTGGAGCCTGTGCCTCACCTTGTGGTTTCTCGGCTTGGTGCTGAGGGCCAGTACTCAGGCCCCAGCGCCCACAGTCAATACTCACTTTGGGAAGCTAAGGGGTGCCCGGGTACCATTGCCCAGTGAGATCCTGGGGCCTGTGGACCAGTACCTGGGGGTGCCCTACGCAGCTCCTCCGATCGGCGAGAAGCGGTTCCTGCCCCCTGAACCACCCCCATCCTGGTCAGGCATCCGGAACGCCACACACTTTCCCCCAGTGTGCCCCCAGAACATCCACACAGCTGTGCCCGAAGTCATGCTTCCCGTCTGGTTCACTGCCAACTTGGATATTGTCGCCACTTACATCCAGGAGCCCAATGAAGACTGCCTCTACCTGAACGTCTATGTGCCCACGGAGGATGGTGAGTGCTGTGACCAGGCACCGTCCCCTCCCCGCCTCCCACCTGCCCCATTGTGTTTCTGGCTTGCATGTGGTTGTGTGCCCTGCAGCATGCATCTGTCTGTCTGTGAAAATGCTTCTAACCATCACTCTGCTTGGCCTCCCCCTTCCTCCTCCCTGTTCTTCCCTCTCCCAGCATTGTCTGAGCTCCCATGTGTGAGTGACACTGTTACCAGGAGGGGCCGGGCCAGGCCTGAGAGCTTTGATGAGTCTAGGGCCAGAGTGTTGGATGGGGGTTCCCCGGGGGAGTATGGGTCACTGCCGGCAGCTGCCCGCGGGAGGATGCTGGCTCGGCCAAGCCCCCTGTCACCATTCCACCTTCCCTGAAAGGTGGTAACTGTTTGTAGCCAAGGGAGCTGGGCATGTGTGCGGGGCGGGGTGTGGGGACGAGCCTGGTGGGCACTGCTTAGGTGCTTCCTCTTTGACTAGCTGGTGCCTCCTCCCGCGGGGGTCACATTAAGGTAAGTGACAGAAACACAGAGGTGGTGGGACAGGCTCTCTGCCATGTGCCACCTGCAGAGCAGCTCTTTGGGCCTGGGGGTGGGGGTTGCATGCCCCTGGGCAGAGGCCTCCTGTTATTTTTTAGTTTTTTATTCATTTTACAGTAAAGCGGATTTCCAAGGAATGCGCCCGAAAGCCCAACAAGAAAATTTGTAGGAAAGGAGGTAGGTAGCGAGCCGGCGGGGAGGGAGAGAGAGAGAGAGAGGGAGGGCTGCCTGCCCACCTGCCCTTGCCCCTGAAGACCCAGCCTTCCTTCAAGTAGCCCGGGCTCAGGGGGCGGTCGGTGAGCAGACTTAAGCTCCACCTCATTCAAGGGCCCTGGCTGCCTTTTTCAGGGAAGATTTGGTGGCCTTAGGCAGGTTCAGAGCAGAAGCAGCAATCCCACTTCTTCCAATCTTCCCAGCCCACACTTCACCCTTAAGCGTGTGCCAAAGAAAGAGCTGCTGGTTCTTCCCCAGGCCGCCTCAGGAGAGCTTGAGGCAGCCAAGGTGGGGCCAGAGGCTCTGCCCTTTTCCTGGTGAGGGAGCCACGGGCTCATTGCTCCGTGTTCTTTCCTGGGTTGATAGCCTAGACTTAACTTTTCAGCCCTGAAACTGAGACCAAACTTGGACACAGGCTCAGTAATCCTGGTACCCAACCCCACCCCACCTCCGGCCAGGGCTGGTCTGGTGGCAGATCTGGGGGGTCTCTGGGAACCAAGGAGTCTAAAGGAGGCACAAGATCATGCATTTGAAATTGACCTTCTTGCTGGGAGGAATTTGTTCTCCATTTATAATAAATCTTTGTGTTCGAATAGCACTTTATGCTTTCTGTAAAGTGCTTTCATATTTACCTCATAAGATCCTCCCCACATCTCTGGAAGCTTCTAAGGCAGGAATCAGTATCCCCATTTCATGGATGAGGAAACAGGCCTAGGGGAGTGACTTGCTGCTGCTCAAGGCCCCATCGCTGGTCTGTGGCAGAGCTGAGACCAAAACCTGGGTCTCTTGACCCTCAGGGCAGCGATCTTTCCACTGTAGCACGCGAGGTGTGAGGCAACTCCCGTGTAGTCATTCCCACCTCCCCAACTCTGGAAACTGGTGAAGTGTGTATGGGTTGGGCCGAACTGGAAACAGTGACAGCCTAAGGAACTGATGGAAAATCAGCCTGATCCCTACAACATTTTGGCAAGCTCGGAGTTTGCTTTCTTTTGAAATCCTGGAGCAAGGTTCCCCTAAGTGGGACCGGGTACTCCCTGCTGAGTGAGAACCTCAGGGAGCAGAGCCCAGAATCTCCATGTTGGGCATGCGCATTGAGTGCTTTTGATGCCCACTAAGCAGTGAGTGAGGCCTGCTGCCCCAATGATGATGGAGTATCCCGCCCTATCCCCATACCAGCCCAGGGACCTACACACAGTAGGGTATCAGTAAACCATTTTTATTTGGACGAATGAAGAAGCATTGTGGTACTGCAGCAAAAGTACAGGTCTGGCAGCCACAAAGCCTGACCGAGTGAGTCCCAGCTCTGCTGCTAACTCACAGTAAGACCTTAGGCAAGTCTTTTGCTTTAAGAGCCTCTGTTTCTGCAACTGAAGGTGGTAGAGGACTGGTCTGTCCTTAACATACCATCAACTTATCAATGAATTCAGAAAGTGGGGCCCCTTGAACCTGCTCCTGTAACTTATTTATTTGGCGGGGGGGGGGAGGAAATGACTTTAACTTTAACCATTTCCTATGAGGAATGATCTCCCCAGGGTCCCAATAAGAGACTAGGGCAGTCCAATCCAGTCCTGAGACTTTGGCTAGAGAGCTAGCTATAAACACCACCCAGATACATTTACTGATCATATTAGTTGACTGCGGGCAAGGCTAAATGCTAGGTGTTGTTGGGATGTGGAGAAGTATGAATGAGACAGAAGTAAGATTTATAAATAACTGAAGGTCTGGTCCCCGCTCTGAAGATGCTCCTAGCTCAGTATTTAGTCTCAGCCGGTCTAGCTAGGCCCCATAGGCCGTCTTGGGATGTGGGATTTCAGATGATGTCGGGGAGGTCATTTGGTCATTAAGCCGCGCAAAGTAGTTCCCTATCTAGGGCCCACTGGTCATTTGGAGGAAACTCATCCACAGAGGTGGTTAGAGTTGTGTGCTTAAGGAAAGGCACAGCTGGCTGGGCTGGGATCCTGCAGTGGTACTGTGTCAGGATGGAAGATGGTGGGTGAGCTGGCCTGGGTGACAGGCACGGCAGCAAGGAATTGTTCAACAAGTGCTAAGCTGAAGGAACAAAGGTATCTGTGTGGAGGAGGCTGGGACAGTGCAGCAACCCAGGGACACTCCTGGGGGGTGGGGGAGATGCATCTTCTAAAACAGGGCCCACGGGAAGTAAAGAATTTCCTGGGGAAGACCTGCTCCATCCTCATCTCCACCCCCATCAAGTTGGAAGAAATTCATGTTTAGGGTTGAATGATTCCTTCCCTTGCGGGAGAGGGTGCTGTCCACTGTGTGGATGGTGATGCCCCGGGTCCCACAGGGTCTCTGAGGGCAATCATGGCAGGTGTTAAGATGGTAGACGCCACTGGAAGTTTGGGAAGCTGGAAGCAGTCTCAGCCCCTTGGGCTGGGCTCGTGCCCTGGTTGAAAAGCCATTTTGTATTATGAGGGCGGTTCCTGTTTTGATTAATAGCTGGAAGGGAATTCATTCACCAGAGCCCAGGCCAGCTGAGAAAGAAGTCTCTTTGCTGCCTCCAGGCTGAGAGTATCTGGTGTCCTAGAGAAGAGAGGAAGCCCTGGGTGCCAGCAGAATGACCTCTGTTTGCACACACTGCCCAGCATCCAGGCAGTAGCTCCCCTTTCTCCAGAACCATTCATTCTCAAGGTACACTTCTCATGTGCTTACAACAGGAAGAAGATTTGGTGCCACCTAACCCCCAGGTCCTAAGTGTCTCTCTGCTCTCCTCTGATCTCTTCTTTTCTCTCCTTCCCTTCCCTCCCTTCCTCTCCATGCTCCACCTCTTTTCTCATTTATTTTTTCCCTCCCCTTCCCCTCATCCCCAAAAGATGGCATGGTGCAGTGGAAAGACCATGGGCTTTGGAGTCAAGCAGACCTGGGATTGACTCTCACCTCTAGCACTTTCTAGCCGTGTGATCTTGAGCAAGTCACTTGCCCTCTCTGAACCTCAGTTTCCCCATCAGTAAAACAAGAATAAAGATAGTAGCCACCTCACTGGGGTGTAAGGATCAAACCACATGGCAGAAGTACAGTGTCTGGCACATGATAAATATTCAGTACATAGTAGGAACTATTACTATTATTCCTCTCTCTCTCTCTCTCCCCCCACCCCCATTTCTCTGTTTCCTCCTCCGTCTTTCCCTCCCTCCTCTGGCTTTCTCTAGATCTCAGAGCAAAGCTTGCTGCTCTCAGGCCTGGTTCCTATGGGCAGGAACCCCATTCACCATTAATCAGAGCAGGGGCCCCAAAAAGGAAGACCAGAGGGGCAGCTTCTTTTCCCATTTTCTCCTGTGGGAATCAGGGTCAGCTGAGGCCCAGCTTGAGCCTACTCACTGGGCCCAGGGAGCTCAGGGCTGGGATCCCTGGCACCTTTCTCTGCCCTGATAGCTTGCATCCATATCCACACATGCTGGCAATGCCGCCTCTCACACTCAGTGCCTGCCCCTGCTCTCCAGCTCAGCCTGCCTGTGTACACACGCACAGCCTCTCACAGATGCAGACCAGATGCGGACGGGAGAAATCCCTTCCCTGAGTGGCTCTCTGGCTCTGTGCCCTGGCCCACCTGCTGCTACCTCCTCCCAAGCTGGGAAGGCAGTGGGTCGGTTGGTCCAGATGGGCTGTCGGGGACAGGGAGGCGGGGCAGGGAGGTGCAGGGAGGCCAGCATAGCAGGGGCCTGCAACACCATCATCCTGATGAAGGTCTGGGCCTCAGCCCACCCATTCCCTCAGTTCTTGCCATCCCTCCTGCCTGTCCTGGGCCCAGGCCCAGAGCTGGCTTGCTGGGCCACACTGCAGTCATGCTGTTTTTGAATTCTCTCTCTGTTTTGTTCTCTGTTCTGTGCTGTTGTGTCTCCCCGTGTCTGGTCCCCAGGATCCGGCGCTAAGAAACAGGGCGAGGACTTAGCGGATAATGACGGGGATGAAGATGAAGGTATTTGGGGGCTGCAGGGCGCGGCGGCTGGTGCATGGCACAGAGCCCCTCCCCCTCTCGATGGGGAGAAGCCCCATCTGTCTGTCTGTCCGTCCGTTGGTGTGTTTCTGTTTCTGTACAAGGCCGTTGGGCTATTCATCCATCTTTGGCCTGACAGGCCACTGGGAGATCCAGGGTGATGGACATGGCTGGTGGGGAGCAGGGGACCACAAGCAGAGCCATGAGGAGGTCCTCGGCCCGCTCCCCCACCCATTCTCAGTCCCATGGTAGCAAGTGGGGACTGCCGGAGACGCTTCCTCTCCATCTGCTGTGGTTCATGGGCCCCTGTGCCTACTGAGCAGCAGGGAGAGTGGAGAGAAAGCAGGGCTGTGAGAGGGTGAGGAGATGCCTGTTTCACCAAGGGGACACCTGTGTTTTCTGGGGAGACTGGCTGCTGAGACAGGGGCTCAGCAGGATGTTGAACTGAGGACTGAGGCAGTGACAAATGAAAGGGGATGGACAACAGCGCTAGCTAGAATCTCCCCAGTCTTCTCCCAGGCAGACAGAGATGGCCTTGGGGCTGCGGTCTATGGGCTGCGGTGGGTACAAGACAGGGCCAGAAGGACTGAGGATGAAGGCACCAGGCTGAGGCCAAGACACCACAGTGCAGTCGGTAGATGGCATGAGATCCTTGAGTGATGGCTGAAGCAGTTTTCCTTCATCCTTGGGAAAACAAGGCGTGTTTGCTCGGCGGCACAGAGCTTTCCCTTCTATCTCCATGCCCTGGCCCTGGCCCTGCCCTTCCACCCAAGGAGGGGCCAGACAGCTCAGGGAACTCACTGGTGGCTGGTGGGGCTGTGCTGGTCTGGCCAAGTATTGAGAGGCTGCAGGTAGAGGTGATCAGGCCGAGCCTCCTCCTGAACTCCATCCTGACCCTGCCCCCGGGGCTGCTGGGGTTGGGGAGCAGCCACTTTAAGGTCCCTTGCTGTATGGCCTCTGGGAGGCTCCATCTTCATCTTAATGCTGATGGGGGTGGGGCCTCTCCTTCTTAGTTCCGCCCTTTCCTCTTCCACATCCCTCCCCAGTGGCTCCAGATAAGTCTGCCTGTTGCCCGGGGAGAATGGGGTACATGAGCACATGGCTGAGAGACCATGTCACTAAGATTCCCCCTACCCCATCTCTGCCATTCACTGCTCTTCCCCCACATTATTCCTTGTTCTCTCCCTGTGCTACCCCTTATTCCCACCCCTCTTGTCTCTGTCTGCACTGGGGGGCCAGCTGCTGCCAATGGCCGTATTTCCATGGAACTGGTCTAGTCTTGGGGGTTCCAGGGCTCCCCAGCCCCTGCTCTCTAAAGCCATATCAGGTCCCAGGACTCCTGGGTGCCCAGGGCAGGGACTCACTTGATCCAGCCAAGGGACCAGCCCTTCCTCTTCCTCCTGCCCCACTCCCGCCTCCACAGCCTACCTAGGCCTCACTGTATTGGGCGCTCCTGGCTTCTGGGAGGTACTCAAAAATATCACTGAAGTCCAGAGTCATTAAAAACATCACTGAAGTCCAAGTGTCTCTGGCTGATGCTTGAGCTCCAGGCTGAGCAGCCCCATGAGTCCTGCCCTCAGAGATGGCAGTGGTGTCCTGGCACCTGGGATAGCTTTGCTGCCTGCACTCCTCCCCCCCAGGGCTGGTGGGGGTGGGGGAGGAAGGGCATCCTACCCAGCCTGTGTCTCACCCCTTCTCCTTACAGACATCCGGGACAGTGGCGCTAAGCCCGTCATGGTCTACATCCATGGAGGCTCTTACATGGAAGGGACAGGCAACATGATTGACGGCAGCGTCCTCGCCAGCTATGGCAACGTCATCGTCATCACCCTCAACTATCGGGTTGGGGTGCTAGGTATGGTTCCCTGCTAGGCGCCTAGAAGGAAGCCTGGGTTCTCCAGGAGGGAGGAAAGGATGCTAGGGAGTTAAGACCTGGTGGCCTTGATTCTCTAGGTGGTGCTAATGAGCAGTCAAAATGCTGTTGTTCCATTACCCCTACCCAAGTGATGGGAGCTTCCCTATGGCCCCTGGCCCTTTCCTGGATATTCAATTCAAACTTCACACTTTCTCTTAGGCCTTAGGGTAGGTCTCTGCTCCCAGGCTTTTGCTTTGCTGACTCTTGTAGGACCCATTTATTTCCTAGTGTCCTGTCCTCACCCCTACCCACCAACATCACACAGCCCTAAACAGCCTACACACACAGTTATCTCTTCTAGCCAATCCTATATCCACACGCCCACACGTCCTCACATGTTCACACATGCACACCACCCTCATGCATACGGTGATTTCTCACTTCCCCCACAATCATAGACACATATCCATACACGTGTAGACCCCCACATCCATATGTATAGACCCCCTCATATATACACACATTCCTCCAGAATTTTATATACACTGTAGTCTCCCCAACACACATATCCACATGCCCATGTATCTCTATACACTCCATATCCCTACCCCATGATTGCTCTCACCTTCTACACACACACAGACATTCCCATATATTTCTGTCTCCACATATTTGTACCCACATCTATACCGATACACATTGCACGTAAGCACAATCATACTTTCTTCTACCCCCATGTCTGCTCCACACAAAGACCTATACTGTGTACATTCACACACAAATCCTACACATATATACCTTAAATATACATATATATTTCTTCCACACAAACTCATTTCCCCTTATGCACCCCACATCTGCATCCATCCAACACCTATATAGACACATATGTTCCTCACTTTCCCTACATCAACACAAACCTATATTCCCCCTTCCTACACATACACAAATACACCCATACCTGCACAGCCACACCTCCCCACCCCCCCACAAATACTACACACACACACACACACAACTCATATCCCTGTTTCCACATCTACATCTATATCCCCTCGCATGTACACGCACCCATAGACCCCCTTACACATACACCCACATGCACATATGTCCCGTACATACCTTGCATATATACATGCAACACATACATATGTACATATTCCCCAGCCTACCCTACAAATGTGTACACATTCATATACCCACACCTGGCCATTCATGCACACACATCTCTACTCACCCCCACATTCCTGCACACCCACACTTACCTACCCTATATACACACACGTACACATTTCTTCCACTCTGTCCATGTATACATCTCCATTCACTCCCACGCATTACACAAACACACTCTCATGCATACACTTATTTCTAAAATGCCTCCTCCTACACACCCACATGCCCTTCCCCACACACATTCTGTCATCTGCACGCTTGTTTCAGTGATTTAGGCTGCCACTCTACCCTGCACCTTCCTTGGTGACTGTTAATGCCAACATGTAGCAAAGTTCTTGAGGTAAACAAGTGCTTCAGAGAGGATGACTAAGGATACAGGTCCTTGCTCCCTTTTGGGTGGTCACCTAGGCCTCAGAGGGTACACGCAGCCCTGTATCCCTGGAGCCAGGAGGATTTGTGTTCTCAGAGTTGCAGTGGGGGCTGTTTGTTGGGTCCATAGGCCTGCATGCTGAACCAGCAATTAGTTATGGCTTCCTGCATGGCTAGCTGGATTACAAGACCTTATTTTAATTTGCTTTTGAGTATATTGCTTTGCCAGTTCTAATCCCAGAGGGCTGTGGTACAGCCTCTCAATGGTGGGTGCAGTTATGTATGCAAAAAGGCAATTTCCTCTTTTTTAAATAAAGATTTTACTTATTTCTAGAGATAGGGGGAGGGAGGGAGAAAGAAAGGGAGAGAAACATCAATGTGTGGTTGCCTGTTGCATGCCCCCCACTGGGGACCTGGCCCCGCAACCCAGGCCTGTGCCCTGACTAAGAATTGAACCGGCAACCCTTTGGTTCACAGACCAGTGCTCAATCCACTGAGCCTCACCAGCCAGGGCACAATCTCCTCTTCACTTACCCTTAATACTATGTGGGATAGCAAGACACTGTTTGGGGGTTCAGACTGGAGAAGTGATATTCCCTGGAAAAAGTGGAGCATGTGTCCCCTTCAGTGGCATCTGGAGACTGGCAATGAAGCACACAGGGCATCTCCCCAGTCTATCAACAGTGTGATGTGCTCTGGGTTCCATCGTGCTGCTGCTCCTCTGTCTCTCTGTGTTGCTCCAGACATCATAGCAGGACTCTCTAGGCCACACTGTCCTGCCAAGAAAGGGGAGTTGAGTCTCTGACAGTAAAAATGTCCCTTGAAGGTGGCTGCAAACCCACATTCCAGGGCTGCACAGTTCCTCAAGAGTGATGCATATGCAAACGTCCTCACACAGAGATACACAAGTGCACTTACCTGGTAGTTTAAAGCCAAAAGGAATTTTGCTACTTTATTTTGTTAGTGACAGTAATAGAAAACATTCAACTCAGGTGCTTCTAAAAATTATAAACACAAGGCTTCTTTCTCAAAGGTGTATTGGGAAGAATGTGCCTCGGATCCATATTATTGCACTGGTTAGGGATGAAGGAAATAGAGAGGAGGGGAGAAAGTAAGGAAGACAAGAAAAGGATGGGGGAGAACAAAGAGGAAAAGATGACACATAAAGGAGGCAGACAGGAGACAGGAGAGACTCCGATCTGAAGTGTCAGTTGGGTGCTGTGGGCCACACAGAAGCCTGTTGCTAGGGAGCACTCCGTATGACTTGCCGGTTACTTCACAACCCTTCAGCTGTTCTGACCCTTAAGCTTCTGCAACGGAAGTTCTTAATCTTTTGGAGATCCTTGGACCCCTTTGAGATTCTGATGAAAACTATGGACTCTCCCTGGAAACACATACATACACACACACACATAGAAATTATTTCATGGATCCCACTGAAGCTCATCCACGAGACCCAGGCTGGGAACCCCCTACTTTACAACCTCCTCTCATTTGGATAACCAGAACAGCATATCTGGGGGCAGAAATATTATTCTTTGGGCATAAGCAGTTAATGATCAAAATAATACTCCCCAAACCTCAGAAGGAGCCATAAACTGAGATTCAGTCAGAAGTTCTTTACTGCTTCCTGGGTATTCTTCAGTGTCTGTTCTGGAACACAAATGTAATCAGTAAGCCACCGACTGGGTTCCGGGTACATACAAGATAATTTTGTCTCTTTGCTCCAGGTGTAGAATATGGGTTTGTCCCTGGCACTTGGGCATTTTCTCAATGTAGCTAAGACTCTGTTGTTTTGTTTCCCAAACCACCCCAGAAAAGGTAGCCAGTTTTGGACCTCAATTACAGCAAGTCCTCACTTAACATTGTCACTAGATTCTGTGACTGTAAGCGAAACAACATGAAATGATACCAATTTGACCATAGGCTATTAGGGATGTCCAACCTTTTGGCATCTCTGGGCCACACTGGAAGAAGAGGAGTTGTCTTGGGCCAGGCATTAAATACATTGTGACACGTAATCACACATACATAAAATCTCATAATGTTTGAAGTAAATTTATGATTTTGTGTTGGGCCACATTCACAGCCATCCTGAGCCGCATGCAGCCCACAGTCCGCAGGTTGGACATCCTGATACAAGAGTTAAGTTCCTGTGGCATCTCATCAGCGTTGTAACATTACAACAAAATGATGTCGAAGCAAACAGCATGATTTGAGGACCTGCTGTATGTGTATTCATTTGCCCTCCCTCCCATCCGCTTCTCTGGGGCACTGAGCCCAAACAGACTGTTCACTCTGAGGTGCTTCTTTAGACATCTTGGGTAATTCATGTATTTGGACAATGTCCAAGGCAAGGCAGCAACTATTATTTGAGGTGCCCCCACTGGGCTTGAGACCAACAAAAGAAAAGGACCCTAGCAGGATATAGGATGTGGTTGTCCCTGAGGCTTGGGAAGTAGGGGCTTGCCAAGTTTTACTCTGGGTTCCAGAATTTAATCCTATATCTTTGCTCAGGTACCCTTCAGGCAAACCGAAAGCCTAGTAAACATCAAGGATTGCATGACAAGGCTATCTGGTTTTGATACCATGTGCCAGATCCCCCTGTCTTCTGTTGACAAGCAACTTACCATGTACTGCGGCATAGACTGGGGCCTGAGGAGACTGGCTCAGATTCTGACAGTTTATGAAGTTTGGTGTTTCAGCCTCATTCTCATGCGCTTTGCATGGATGGCTGAGCTGCAGGGGGATAGCAGTGGGTGACTGCTGCCTCAGACTGCTAGCTTTTGTGGACTTGTGGTGGGTCATGTTTGCTGTATCATCTTCCTGAGCCTGCTGGATATAGCACCTCAAGTGGGACTCTTGTAGTGGAGGGTTGACAGGCATCATCCATGTGCTTCAGTGTTTCTTTCTTATCCCAAGGTTCCTGGCAGTGGAGGGAGGCGAGGGTGATGGTCGAACCCTGAACCTCCCAGCCCTTTCTCTTTTTTTTTAAGATTTTATTTATTTATTTTTTTAGAGAGAGAGGGGAAGGGAGGGAGAAAGAGAAGGACACAAACATCAGTGCGTGGTTGCCTCTCACACACCCCCTACTGGGGACCTGGACCACAACCCAGGCATGTGCCCTGACTGGGAATCGAACTGGTGACCCTTTGGTTCACAGGCTGGCGCTCAATCCACTGAGCCACACCAGCCAGGCCCCCCACCCCAGCCCTTTCAGGCCGTTGTTCCTAACCCAGGAAACTGGTACATGTTGGAGCAATCCACTTTACTTCATCCAAATGCAGGCCCTTCTTCCTGATTAGGACACATGTATTTGACACATTTCACTGAATGACAACTTCCTTGGCCAAGGCTAAGGCCAAGTCTGCTGTTACCCAAATGAGAAGAAAAGGAAAAGAGGGTACAGCGAAAGGGTGGAGTGGAGGGGACAGGTGGGCTAAGAGAAGCACATAGGGATATTCGCCAGAGGGTCTCAGGGCTTGGACAGCTGGATTGAATCTTGCTCAGCATACTTCTTGAGACTTGCAGGAGCAGCTTCAGTTTGTGAATGGGCCTGGCTAAGAAGAAGTGGGTCCCCCTGTCTAGAGGAACAAGGGCTCCTCCATTCATCCCCATTCAGGCTTTCTCTAATTCCTCCTCATTTCTTCATCGGGAACCTGGGGCTGAAGAGGGCTTGTGACTAGGTCCTAAGAGGAATAACTAAGTACTTTACATATTTAATTGTGCCAAAGGTAAATTAATAACACACTTGAAGAGGGTGAAATGAGCTCTCTTGCAGAAGCTAGGAACGGAAGGACTCGAGAAAGACAATGAGGAGGTCTTGTGCCTGTTTGAGTCTCTTTGAATTCAGCTCCTGCCTGTGGACTTCCAGGACAGTCAGAGAGCTCTCTGTGAGCTTAGGGAGCCTCCTCCAACATGTCCTCTCACAAAGGCAGTGCCAGGTGCTGTGAATGAGCTTTTCACGGTGGGGTCAAAAAATACTGATGCAGGTATGGGTTTCCAGAGTGTAAGAGCACCATGACTACCCACATGGAAACAATCCTCCCGAAAGCGTATGGTGGGAGGAGACAGAGCCTTCCAAGGAGTCTGGGGATCAGGGAAGAGGGATGAAATGAGGCAGCAGGATCCATCTTAAAATGGAAGCAAGGTGGGGTGGTTGGGGGGGAATATAGGACATCTCTGTGGGATAGCCAGCAGGTGGGTGGGAACGTAGTCTCCATGGCAACAAGTCTCCACAGCAGCAAATCCCAGCAGGTGGGTGGGAAGGTAGTCTCCATGGTGACATGTCTCGTCGGCAGCAAATCCCACTGGGTGGGCAGGAAGACGTGTTTCTGTGGTAACGCACTGCACTGACTTCCCTATTTCTCCACCAGATGAAAAAGATAGTGTAACCCAGGGGTTTTCCAACTTTAACAGGCATCAAAATCACCTGGAGAGTGTGTTACAAGCACCTCCATCCATTGCTGGGCCTCCATCCCGGAGTTTCTGATTCATTAGGTCCTTGGAGGAAGGGAATGAAGATCCTCCCTGAGAATGAGGGGAAGGGGGTATCCGAAGCCCTGGAAAGAAGAGGAAATGGACTAACTTGTACAGGAAGGGCAAGGAGAGCTTAGGAATTGTTGCCTTTTGGGATCTTCACTTTCTTCAGAGGGAGAAGGGAGGGGAAAGAGAAGTAGCTATGAATTTACAATGTGCTCAACATATTGGAGATGTTTATTTATACTCCTTTTATCCTTGTAACAACTCATTGGAGTATCTTCTTATCCCTATTTTACAGAGGAGGAAGCTATATCCCAGAGATTTTAGATAATTTGCCCAAAGTTACATAGTTAGTAAGTAGTAGAGTCAGGACTTGAACCAAGGACTATTTGAATCCAGGGCCCTTGCTTTTTTGCACTCTATCTTGCCAGGTACTTGAGTCATGACACAGATAGTACATCAGGGCAGAGGATGCTGGGTCCTGGCCATGTGCAGTTCTTGCAGGTTAAGTCTCCCAGCTAGACACATCCCCTTCCAATGGTCTGGAGACCCCCTTCTTCCAAACCAAAGAATGGTGGGAGGCAGGAAGCTGATCTTTGCCATACTGATGTTTGCTGGACCTTGCAGAAAGGAGTACTGCTTTATGATAGCTAGGTGGATAGAACTAAGCTGCATGCCCACTGTCCTCACGACCCCGACTCCTGCTGCCATTGTACCCAGGTCTTCCATTCCTCCATCTTCACTGTCCTCATGCCCTTTGTTGAATCCAGGTTTCCTGAGCACCGGGGATCAGGCTGCCAAGGGCAACTATGGGCTCCTTGACCAAATCCAGGCCCTCCGCTGGGTGAGCGAGAATATTGCCTTTTTTGGTGGTGATCCGCGCCGTATTACCGTCTTTGGCTCGGGCATTGGCGCGTCCTGTGTCAGCCTCCTCACGTTGTCACATCACTCTGAGGGTGAGTAGCTCTGGGGGCAAAATATGAACAAGCAAAGCACACCGGCTACCCACCCTGCACCTCAGGCCTTGTAGGCTTGAGAGTGCCCTGCTCCATGCCCAGGAACAGCAGGGGAATCATCCCACCCTCAGCTCAGTATCCCTTTGGGGAGAAGCAGAATGGAGATGTTTCTCTAAGGGAAGAAGAAACTCTCCCAGTGCGGGAGAGTCCCACCTACAGCTTGAGAAAGTGATCCCATTCACATCTGCTTCCGGTGCAGGAGTCTTATTTGGGAGAGTGGAGACCCTGTGCCTCTCTCTGAAGGGATGAGGTTTCTTTTTAAGGCAAGGAAATCTTTCTGCTGGGAAAGGACATGTGACTGCAAGGTATAGCCCTAGGGTGGCGGTTAGTTTTTAGATTTAAGAAACACTCCTTCTCCGCCTTTCTCTCTGAAGAACTGGACATGCAAGTCCAGTTCTTACACAGTTCTCTGAAGAACCATCCTTGAGCGGGGAGATGGGTAAGGACTGCTAACCTGCAGGACCAGCTTTTTCTGAGGGATGGCCACCTATTATCAGACTCCAGACCTCCTCCAGTGCAGTGCATCCCTGCTAAGGGAAACTCTCATTTTTTAGCCCCAAGGAAACCCTCTCTCCTGGCCATGAGTCCCTCGACTCTTCCAGAGGGGCTGAAGAGGCCCTTTTTTTGCTCATGGGAAATGTTCTTGTCACCTCTGGACTCTAACACATTTTGTGTCTGAGAGGTAAAGGTGCCCTTCTATGAAGTGAGGACATCTGTGAGAGAAGACATGGTGCTTTTTAAAAATAATATATATTTTTTAAAGATTTTATTTATTTTTAGAGAGAGGGGAAGGGAGGGAGAAAGAGAAGGAGACAAACCCCAAGGTATGGTTGCCTCTTATGCACCCCTACTGGGGACCTAGCCTGCAACCCAGGCATATGCCCTGACTGGGAATCGAACCAGCGACCCTTTGGTTCACAGGCCCATGCTCAGTGCACTGAGCCACACCAGCCAGGATGAAGACATGGTGTTTTCACTGAAATCAACCCCATGAGTTAGTGATAATCTCACAAGAAGACTTTCAGTATCTCTGAGGAAGGCCCCTCTCTCCGAGAGAGAAGAATAACTTTCTCTGACCTAGAAATTGCATCTCCATCTCTCCAGGGCCTACCATGGTGGGGAAAGACTAGGGCGGGATCTGCATCCCACCTTAGAATGTGTTTCTAGGTGATAGTAATGGGAGCAGGAGTCCCTTTTTCCACAAAGGAGGGTAAGGTGACTGGTTGTGAGGGTGCCTCTGTCTTCAAAGAGGGGATGAACAGTGCCTCCTCTGACTGGGGACTGTCCCTGGGAGGAGAAGGTTTTTCTTGGCACTCTGCTCTGTCTCATAGGGAGCCCATATCCCTGGAGGCTCGGCTGCTTTAAGGATTTGTTCTCTCTGCCTTTCTGTCACTGACTCCCAGAGAACAATCTCTCGAAAAGCGAGGCCATCTGTTAAGTCATCATCTGTATTTCCCTCCCTCTTCCTGCTCATGCAAACTGCCTTTCTCTTAGAGGAATGAAATTGTATGCCTAAGGCCCAGCTTATCCTTTGGCAATGTTGGGGCCAGGGAGAGAATGATACCCTTTTTTCTTCCCTAAGGAAGAATCATTCACTTTTTGAGTTTGGAGGATGGGCTCCCCTTCAACTAGGGGAAAATCTGAATCTGAGGCATCAGTAGCTTCAAGAAAAGGAAAGGGTCTGTGGAGACTATGGACAAGGAGGGCACATTCCCTGGAGACTTTCAGACCCCAAGACCTTTGCCCTCAGAATCCTTCCCCAAACTCCCAGAATGTGAGGCTCTCTCCTGCCTGCATTTCTCATCTCTCATGAAAAAGACCCCTTTGTGGTGGAAGCGCCAGCTCCCTGGTGGGGTGCTGGCACAGAACTGGGCCCAGCTGGGCAGGAAGCAAGAGGGGAAGACAAGAAGAGATAAAGAGAGGGAGCATAAGGAAGCTGATGTCTGGGACCCAAGGGGTTAATCCTTCCTGGCAGTCCTTAACCCCCAAGTTACCAATCATTGCCCCAGGACAAGGAAGCAAGAAACAGGTGGGGGACCAGTCAGGGGAGGGACCCACCTACCGCTCCTCTGGTCCTTACCAATCAGCCCAGAGCATTGCTCCTCCTTCCCAGCCCATTCAACCCATAGGGCAGCCCCAGTAACAAAGGAATAAGCAGGTGTTTAATTTGTCCCTCACAGACAGGCAAGGGGGGCCTGGCCTGTGGGTGACAAGACAGATCTGACCTGGTGCTGCCTGTCTTTCGTAGGGCTTTTTCAGAGGGCCATCATCCAAAGTGGTTCTGCTCTATCCAGCTGGGCTGTGAACTACCAGCCAGTGAAGTATACTAGCCTGCTGGCAGACAAGGTGGGCTGTAATGTACTAGACACAGTGGATATGGTGGACTGTCTTCGGCAAAAGAGTGCCAAGGAGCTGGTAGAGCAGGACATCCAGCCAGCCCGCTACCATGTGGCCTTTGGCCCTGTGATTGATGGCGATGTCATTCCCGATGACCCCGAGATTCTCATGGAACAGGGTGAGTTCCTCAATTATGACATTATGCTAGGTGTCAACCAGGGTGAGGGGCTCAAGTTTGTGGAAGGGGTGGTGGACCCTGAGGATGGTGTCTCTGGCACTGACTTTGACTACTCAGTCTCCAACTTTGTGGACAATCTGTATGGATATCCTGAGGGTAAGGACACCCTGCGGGAGACCATCAAGTTTATGTACACAGACTGGGCAGACCGCGACAACCCTGAGACCCGCCGTAAAACCCTGGTGGCACTCTTCACGGACCACCAGTGGGTGGAGCCCTCAGTAGTAACAGCTGATCTGCACGCCCGCTATGGCTCACCTACCTACTTCTACGCCTTCTACCATCACTGCCAGAGCCTCATGAAGCCTGCTTGGTCAGATGCAGCTCATGGGGACGAAGTACCCTATGTATTTGGTGTCCCTATGGTGGGCCCCACTGACCTCTTCCCCTGCAACTTCTCCAAGAATGATGTTATGCTCAGTGCTGTCGTCATGACCTACTGGACCAACTTTGCCAAGACTGGGTAAGGAGAAAGTGGGGGTTCTTCTTTGGGACCCCAGCATGCCGTCCCCTCTGCTCCTCTACCTAAACCTCTGCCATCATCTCCCTTCCTAAGGTATTCCCCAAATCTTGCTTGCTAAGCCTTTCACCGCCCTCCCTACCTCTTCCTTTGGAGTCTTTCATGCCATTTCCTTCCCTCAAAAATTTGACTGAGGCTCAGAACTCAGTTTACATTAGGACTGAGCAGGAGTGAGAGTCATTGGCTGAACTGTGGGATTCCAGGTTAAATGGTCAGAAGCCGTGTGAAGTGGGAATAAAGTATATTTAGAATGAGCCCTTAAAGGGCTTTTAGGAAAATTGGGCAACTGAAAGAATTGATGGATGCTCAGTAGCATGTGAGAAGAAAAAGTGTCACAGCATGGCCTTACAGGATGGACACAGGGAAGGATGAAATGGTTCCATGAAGCTGTGGGCAATAGGAGTTCAAGGCTCGGGGAGAAGAGTATGGACAAAGGAGGGAGGGAGGCCGTGAAAAAGATGAAAACAGTGGGAAGTTGGGGAAGAGAGGAAGAATGCTGGGCCCTTTCCTCATCTAGGTAGAGTGGTAACCCCAGATTTCCGTGTGGTATTGCAGGGATCCCAACAAGCCGGTCCCTCAGGACACCAAGTTTATTCACACCAAGGCCAACCGCTTTGAGGAAGTGGCCTGGTCCAAATACAATCCCCGAGACCAGCTCTACCTTCACATCGGGCTGAAACCGAGGGTCCGCGATCATTACCGGGCCACTAAGGTGGCCTTTTGGAAACACCTGGTGCCCCACCTATACAACCTGCATGACATGTTCCACTATACGTCCACAACCACCAAAGTGCCGCCTCCGGATACCACCCACAGCTCCCACATCACCCGAAGGCCCAACGGCAAGACCTGGAGCACCAAGCGGCCAGCCATCTCCCCTGCCTATAGCAATGAGAATGCCCAAGGGTCCTGGAACGGGGGTCAGGATGCAGGGCCACTCTTGGTGGAGAACCCTCGTGACTACTCCACTGAATTAAGTGTCACCATCGCTGTGGGGGCCTCCCTTCTGTTCCTTAATGTTCTGGCCTTTGCTGCCCTCTACTACCGTAAGGACAAACGGCGTCAGGAGCCTCTGCGGCAGCCCAGCCCTCAGAGGGGAGCTGGGGCCCCTGAATTGGGAGCTGCTCCTGAGGAGGAGCTGGCAGCATTACAGCTGGGCCCCACCCACCACGAATGTGAGGCTGGTCCCCCACACGACACACTGCGCCTCACTGCACTGCCCGACTACACACTGACCCTGCGGCGCTCCCCTGATGATATCCCACTCATGACCCCCAACACCATCACTATGATTCCCAATTCCCTGGTAGGGCTGCAGACATTGCACCCCTATAACACCTTTGCCGCAGGGTTCAACAGTACTGGGCTGCCCCACTCACACTCCACTACCCGGGTATAGCTCCAGCCCAGAGCACAGCCTATCTCCCGGCTCCCTCCCTCCCAGATCTACAAACACACATGCACACACAGACACACAGAGACACATACAGACATATATGTATACGCACGCACCCACACCCGACAGCAGACCCACCTGCACAAACATAGACGTGGACATGCGCCCGCATGTACAAAAACACAAATAAGGAAGTAAACCTGAACAAACCCTTCAAATGGGGACGCAAATGAGTCCTTGGGAAGCTGAGGACCCATGGAACAGCAGCTGAAGCCAGCTCCTTGAGCCTGACCAGACACTCCTGGGGGCCTGAGAGCACCAGCTGGATACCCCCTTGGTGCTTGCCCTCCGCCTCTCTTGGAACCGCACCACCGACCTACTCCAGACTTGGGAGCTGTAAAGAGCACAGTAGCTCTTTCTCCCCCAGACTTGGTCTTTTTCTCTGGGTCTTGTTTTTGTTGATTTTTTTTAAAAAAATGGAGCAAATGTTTTTCCAACCTGTGAGTGCAAAGAGGCTGCCAAAGGGAAAGCACCAGGCCCAGGTCTTTCTGGCTCTGGAAACCCCAGTGCTCACACAATCCGACCATGGAATGGGACCCCTAAGAAAGAAACAGATTTGAGTAAGACCATGGGGTGGAAGGAGGAAGGGGCTACAGCTGCATGGGGTTGGAGGGCCATAGGAGAGAACTGTCCAGCCAGCTCTGCATCCCCGTGGCGGGCTACAGAGTCTGCAGCGTAGATTTGGTGAATGAGGTTCTGTGGAGGCCATGTCATTATTGGACCCGGGTATAATCTGGGTTACGCCTCTGCCCTTGGGGTAATGCTATCAGAAATTCGCCCCATTTTATTTACAGTCTCTTTTGTGTCTGTCATTTCTCTTTCCAAACGGCAGTGTTTTTTGTTGTTGTTGGCTTTTTTTTTTTAAAGAAAAGTTCTTAAAACACTAACGGAAACCCATGGAGTTTGTCCTTTGTAAAAATTTTAAACACAGTGTCTTGTTATAAAAATAAAAAATCCAGTTAGCACTCCCAACTTGCCTCCCTTGCGCAGGCCTTGCCTGGACAGACCTCCCAGCTGGGCGCCTCTGCAGGCTGGGAACCGGCTGCCGGCTGCCTCCCGTGCCTTTAGCTGATGTATGTCTGGGCTGCACTCTGCTGGGCCTGCATCAAGGCCTATCCAGTCTTCATCAGGTTGCTGTCCCCATCCCCAGGACTCTGGGTTCCTGCTGCTGAAGCCTTCTCTTAGTGCCTCGTGGCCTCCTAATGAAATGGCAAAAATAACACTCCTTTCTCTTCTGCGTGTCATCATGCTGCCTCGCCTCCACCCACACTGCCACCACCCCCGGGGCCACCGCCCTGCCTTCATCCTGGACTGGGGGCTGGGAGGAGGTCTGACCTCTAACATGCTGAGATTCTTGCTCATATCTGAATCCAGAAAGGCACCAGGCCTGTGGACTCCCTGGACTTGGGTGACTGACAGAACAGGGGTCCTCTCTTCCCCAGAGAGACTTGTGTCCTGCTCTGTGAATTGGAACTGAAAAAGTCACTGGGGCCCTGGGAGCAATTTGTCTCCAGGATTATGATCAGTGGCTCCCTATAGATCTTCGGGGAAAGATTCAGTGGGGTTCCCCAGGGTTAGCATTATGGTATTTCATATTATTCTCAGTGACCTGAAGGGCTGAATCAGTAGTCTGCTCATCAAGTGTGATGGTTGGGTGGCGTTGCTGACACCTCAGAAACCAGGATTCGAATTCTTCAAAGTGACCCTAACAAAATGAGGGAGATGAACCAACACAACAGGAAGATGTTCAGAGGAGACAAACACAAGGTGGTACAAGGATCAAAACCAAGAACCAATCTACTTATATGGTGCATGGGGACAAGAGAGATGGGCACTGATTCATTTGACACAGCATAGTTAACAAAAGAACTGGAGGCAGAGGGTCAAGGCGGGTTACAGCTGAATGAGTCCACAGTGTAGAAATGGTTTCTCCTCCTTCCCTCCCTTTCTGCTTTCCCAAACTAACATGAATACTACTTATAATAACAAAAATATAGCGTGAACTTACTGGGAAGTAATCAGAGTCTGAGTTATAGAATTAGAAGTCGTCTAGTCCGACACACTTATTTTGCAACTGGGGAAACGGGCCCAGAAAAGTCTGATGTCACAGTTAGCATTAGAAAGAGACCTGGAATGCAGTCCCGAAATATATGACCTGTCCCATGGCCCTCAACTTTTTCCACTCTACCTACCATTGGTTATGCCTTTTAAAGCATTAATGCGTCTGCCCTTGGTCGATACATTTTCAGCATATGTGGAAAAGTGGGAGAGGGTCTGGAGAAGACCAAAAACAATGTGCCAAAGGACTAGGTTTCTTTTTTTGATGTAGAAATCAGCGACATGTTGAGGTAATATTCAGTAATCGTGGAGCACATACTATGTGACATGTGTGTTATATCATCTTTAAAAATCTAACTTGTAAATAAGAGAAGAGCTGCCATTCCTTCTGAGAATGATAGATGGGAAGAGATTAAGTTAGACACAGGGAAAAACTTTGATGTGGGTCAGTGATGATGGTACTTTGTAAGTCACTTCGTAAGTCCTCCAAGACAGTTGCCAAGCTGAATGAACGACTACTAAGAAAAACACTGCTGTTCATCTTCCTGGAAGCAGAGGGCTGGATTACATGACCTTTTTAGCTCAGTTCAAAGTTGTTCTTGTAACAATCTTTTGGTCGCTCCATCTCAGATACTACCAAACGGGGACTCCTCTCTTCTGGGGAGGGGTTGTGTGTACATGTATGTGTGTCCATCTCCAAACTAGGAGATTCTATTTGGGAAGGATTTAGACATTGCCTCTCCTTTAAGAAGTCAAGGTGCTATAGCAAACCTAGCTCCAATCTTATTTGGGACCCATCAGTGAGATATTCCAGTTGGTCTTCACATCTTGGAAAGGTCTGGGTGGAAGAGGCAGCCTCCAAGACAGGCAGGGTTTTGATCTCACTGACGGTCAGTGTTGTGCTCAGGTAGCTTGAGTGTTAGCTCCGTTGTAGACAGCCAGCCCTGAGCCCAGCTCAAAAACCCAGGTCCTTGTTTGAAGAGGGGCTAAGGATATACTTGGATTTTATTTCACATTGCAAAAATCATTAGTGCCTAGACTGGGTCCAGCCTGCATTCCTGAACTTATCTGGTTTCTATATTAGTCCTTTGGAGAGCTGGACTCAGCTATCTTGGGGTCCGCACGTGTGGTGTGTGCAAAGGGCTAGAGGTTGGTCACTGTGAAAATATCCATAGAAAGGGAGTATGGTTGTCAAGACAGTAGGCCTGGCCCTGTGCTAATTTATATACTGGGATGGATAGAAGATCTCCCTGCTTGGGGTGCATACTATCAGGAAGACAAAACTGAACTATGATAAAATGAGTGAAATACATAATTTAACGTGTGACTTCAGTTGTATGGTCAAGGTTAAAGAGGCTGGAGAAATTGCAAGAAAAGCTGCAGGGGGATTTGGGTGGGTGGGTGGCATAGTGCACACTCCAAATTGGGAGAAAAGGCTCAGCCATACCAATCACATGAGAAGGTCTAGGCATGCTTGAGTCACAGTGAGGGACTGACTTGTCCAAAGTAGAGTGTTCAAATTAAGTGCTTGGGTATCAGATTGAAAAGGCAGGCTGTGGAGGTCTTCATAACAGCAGAAGAGTGAGGGTATTATTGGATGAGTTATGGGACACTCTGACTTTCCCTTTTGCTAATGGTTTGAGAAAGAGAGAGAGAGAGAGAGAGAGAAATAAACTTCCTCAGCTCCTCTTTTTCTCTTTCTGTTCTATGAGAAGGATTTCCAGAGTAGAAAGGACAGAGTGAGCACCTGAGAGAGGCTCCTAAAGGCAGTCTATTCCAAAAGAGGCTTTAGCTGCTCTGAGTAACTCCATCTCATAGTCTGGGTCAATAACAGCCCAGAGCGTGTGAGGATGTGCAGCTCATGTTGTAGGACAACTGGTGGTGGCTGTGAAAATCCCATAGATCAGGGGTCCCCAACCTCTGGACCATAGACAAGTACTAGTTCGGGTCTGTTAGGAACCAGGCTGCACAGCAGGAAGTGGGCTTGAATGTAATGCTCTTGAATCATCTGAAACCATACCCCCCACCTCGGTCAGTGGAAAAATTGTCTTCCACAGAACCGGTCCCTGGTGCCAAAAAAGTGGGGGACTGCTGCTGTAGAGTAAGAAGAAGACACACAGGGCAGCTTAGAGATAGGCAAACACGGCTCCAGTTTTACAAATCAGAAGAGATGAATTCCATAAATGATAGATCAATAAGTGTAATATTGATTGAGGGCAAGAGTCTAGGACAAATGATTAAAAGCACGGTTGGTGAGCACTTAACAAAAGGAAGCAAAGATTGCTCAGCCCCTCCAAGGACTACAACTATTTTCACTTCCATGGATTCAGGAAAAACAAATCATCCCCCACTCAGCTCATTACCTTTGAAGGGTGACTGGATGGGTAGATGAGGAGGATGCTACACCTACAGTGTATCTAGAGTTCAGCAAAGCATTCTTTCATGATACTCTTGGGACAATATATAGAAATGCAGGATGGATAAAGATAAACGTGGGCAGATTCTTAACCGAGTGAATGACTACACACAAAAGGGTTCTGTTTTAATGCCACTACATCGAATTTGAAAATTACACATAGCTGGAAGAGAAAGCCAAGTGACAGAATCAGAATTCATAGACATGTCTTAAGGAAAAAAGAAAAAAGAATTCATAGACATGTCGAGAGGCTGGTATGATGGATTCACTATAGCAAAATGTAAGTTAACAGGGACATAACCTTTCTGTGGTACATTTTTCTGCTCTTATATCCAGGCTCCTAGGCATCCAGTAAAACGTTTAGGGCTAAGGCAGAGAAAGATGTCCCACACAGAGAACTTAGGAGCTGGAGCCCAGAGGAAGACCTTTACAAAAGATACAAGGAATAAGGAAGCTTTCCTCAGGGATCCCCAGAAACACCTGGGAAGGGCAGCCTGGCACAGACTGCAGTTCCAGTGGATCAACTAGGAGAAGAGCTCAACAACTGCAGTGCAATTATTACTGCAAGATGGAGAATCCCAGGATATGTGGATTACAATGACTCACCAGAATTGACTATCAATTCTGTATCCAGAACTAGAAAGACAATAGTGAACAAGATGGCCATGGTCTTGAACCTCAGACATGACAAATATTCAACAAATATGTACAAATATGAAGTTGATTACAATAAAGATTACAGGAGTGAAAAAAAGAAAGTTAACAGGGACAAATATAAAGTCACTCATTTGAACTCCACAATGTAAAAATATCAGAGTAGGATGTGAGAGCTGTGGCTTAGAGGGTTTTAGAGTAAATGAAAGCTCATCATGAGCCATGAGTCAAAAGCATGGTTTGGTTCCTACGGAAAGTCTTGTGACTTTGGGTTGTATTAATAAGAGGGTAATGTCCAGAATAAAGCAGGTGATCAGCTCGTGCTACTCTGCACGAAGCAGACCACACCTGAGGCCCTCTGTTCAGTTGTGGGCATTACACTTCAGAGGAGATGTCAACAAAAGTATGTCCAGAGGAAGACTGGTGAGAATAGTGAAGGGACTGGCAAATCCCAGGAGAAGTTTGTCCACTGTCAACAATTCATTGCTGGGTTCATGGGGAAAAGGAAGCTATAGATTTGTTCTGTATATATGTCTAAGAGCTCCAAGATCTCATGGGTGAAAGTGGTAGGAAAGCAGATTTTAGTTTGATGTAAGGAAGATGCATTTTTTCTTTCTTTTTGATAATGAAAAATGATAATAAAAGTTTCAGTTCATGATTCCAGCCTCTTGAAGTCCTTTTAAAATTTATTAACCGGGACAACAATGGACAGATCTTTTTTATTTTCCTCTTCACTTTTCTCGTTTATGTTTTTTTATTGAATTTGTCACGGTGACATCAGATAATAAAACCATACAGGTCTTAATAAAATGAAATGGAATGAAATGAAATAAAATAAAATATAAATAAAAAATAAAATTTATTACCAACATTTTCCAAACCACAGAAGAAAATTCCAAATCTCAACATCCTAATGTAAGCATTTCAATGTGTTTAGGCAGAACTTTCTAATGGTTAGAATTCTCTGAAATTAAAATGTAGGCACCACAAAGGTAGGCAGCTCTCCATCACCAGAGATAGTCCAGCAGTGACTATACAACCAGTTCATGTGGGTGATGCAATGGCAATGAAAGCATGTGATAAAGGACCAAACCAGATGACCCTCCAGGGTTCCTGAAATTCTATGATGCTGGAAGGTCTCGTGGTGAAGTGTTTAGGAAAATATTTCTGGAATCTAGGTGCTGGTAGGCTGGAGGAGGAGAGACTGGAAGCAGAGATAATAATTCTGAGGGCTACAAGTATTTTCACCTCCCCCCACCCCACATCCCAAAATTACAGTCAAAAACAGCTTTGATGGCTGTCCAATTCCCCTACCTTGTGATCTGATGCTTGATTCTTTCTGAAACCACCTTGCCAAATAGTTACCTAGTATCTGCTTAAATACCTCCAGTAATGGGAAAATCTTGTCCTTTCAAAGCAAACTATGCCATAATAGGTGGTCATCTTGAAGCATGATAAAGTTCTTCCTTAAGTTGAGTCAAAATATGTTTTCCCATAGTACCTGTCCTTCACTCATGATGGCTCCCTCTTACAAAGCAAAACAAAATGAATTCCTCTTCTATATTATGAACCTTCAATATGTGAAAACTGGATTCTGAACCACCACCATCACCATGTTGATCACTTTTCCAGGTTAAACAGCCCCAGTAGTTCATAATACAAGGATTTTCAAGTCCTCTCAGATTCTTGGTCTCTCTCTCCTGTGCATGCTGCAGGTGGCTAATGCCCCAGTGCCTGTGTGGTATTCAAACTAAAGACAGTCCTCCACTGAGGTCTAAGGAGCAGAGAAGACAGCGCCACTGTCATCTCCCTTATCCTAGCCCCAGATGCAGTAGCCTCTTGGGCAGTTGGTGCCAAAAATAACGAGCTTACAGGAACCTCAAACACCTGAAACCTTTCACACGGATTGTTACAAAGTCGTGTCTCTCTCCTACCTTGCACTTAGGCATTTGGTCTGGACAAATTCAACTATGAAATTTTCCATTTCATTTTCCTGGTTCGTTGTGGCCTCTTGGGATCTTCCCGAAACCAGTTTCATGTCATTTACGAATTTGATCAGCACGCCATCAGTGTCCTGATCCAAGTTGTTAATTAAATGATCAGACAGGCCGGGGACCTCCCTCCAGGCTGACGAAGATCCATTAGTCACCAGCTGTGAATACACCTTACTGTCCTGTCTTCACCCCACATTTTCCCTTCTTATCCACAAGGACATCTCACACCAGGACATTCTTAAAGAAAATAAGATTGTATTCTGAAATCCTCTTTGGAAACAAGGAAGCGGAAGGGAAGGGAGCAGGGAGGGAAGGAGAGAGGTTTGACCTTTAGATCTTCGCTTCCCTTTCCCCCAGTTCCCACAATGAGTCCCATAGCTTCAGTCTCCATGAAGGCGTTTCCAGCCAACAGCTCCGGTACAGAAAATCACAAGAACTGACTTTAGAGTCAGAACACTTGCCTTCATACCCATCTCTGCCTCTTCCTAGCTGTATGACCTTGGGCAAGTTGTTGAACTTCTCTAAGTCTGTTTGCTCTTCTGTAAAATTAGGAGGCTAACACCTAACAGGGCTGTTGTCAGAATTAAATGGGAAAATGGATATGAATGTGTCTTGTAAACTGTAAGCACCATACAAATGTAAGATATCTTCATTATAATTTATTGACTGCCTACTGTGTTCACCAGTCTAGGGTATAAAAAGAAAAAAATAAATAAGCTACAAATAAGAAGAAAAAAGATAACTAAGATTTGGTCCTTGTCCTCAGGGAGCTCACAATTTTGCAGAAGAGATATGTTCACAAATAATTATAACAGAAGGTAGAAATAGGACAAAGGGCACAAGCTGTTGTGGTAATTTGGATGAGAGGGAGGTCCCTTTAAACTGGGGGAAATCAAGGAAAGCTTCATGGAGTTCTAGCTGCCCCTTGACAAGGGGGACAGACCTGACAGACAGACAGAAATGGCTGACAGAGGACGGCATTCCACATGGAGGAGCCTGGGAATGGAATCCATGGTGCATGCTCGAGGTGCTGGAAGCAGTCTTGTTTGCCTGTAAGAGGTCATGAGGCTGGTCAACCACACCACGACTTTTGTAGACATAGTCATCCCCAGCACACCATGTGAAAAAATTCAGTCCTCCATGAGGGGACCTGCATTTGAGCAGAGCTTCTTAGGTCTCAGGTCTCTTATTCTTCAGCTGACCTCCTTGAAGAAAAATAACTCTTCTGGAGGCTGGAGGCTTCTGGAAAGATCCCAGGAAATCACCTTTCTCCTAATCTGCTGCAGTTGAGAAATAAGCAGGGGTGTTCAAGTCATGGCCTGTGGGCCACCTGTGGCCCAGGATGGGTATGAATGCAGCCCAACACAAAATTGTAAATTTACTTAAAACATTGTAAGATTTTTTGTGTGTGTGATTACATATCACAATGTATTTAATGTGTGGCCCAAGACAACTCTTCTTCCAGTGTGGCCCAGAGACCCAAAAGGTTGGACACCCCTGGTATGGGAAGGGTAGAGACTAAAGCTCCATTTAAATCCTAGAAATCTTCAGCTGGGAATAGCTCTAGCTTAAGGACTCAAGAGTTTTCATCGAAGGGAGTTATCCGCAGCTGCCACCATATCTGAAAGACTTCTTATTTTTCAATTCCATGTGAGGAGTAGGGAGGGACGGGAAAATAGTTCAAGGGCTCTCAAGGTCCATTTCCTGCCAGTTTCTTTGGACTTAGGTTATAATTTGGTGCCACCTGGTGTCAGAGACAGAACATAACATGCTGGCATAGCTGCTGCTGCCTCCTCCCTAAATTTAGGGCACTGTACTGCCACCCAGCTTCTAGGGATGGGTTAGCTTCTGCCAGGAGGGTACAGCCAGCCAGTCAGAGGCACTCTGAGCTCTGGATAATGGAAAAGAAGGAGGAGAAAGGGAAAGTGTCGCTCCAGGCCTCATGGGTGTCCTTTCCTCAGAGTACCCCTGGAAATGTGTATTCTCCCCAAGTACTACATGGCTTTGCCACGTCCCCTCCCTCCACCGCCTACTCACACACACTCTCTTATGATGGCTTGAATATCTGTAACAAAAGATATATGAGATCTCCCTTTCCCAGGTGGCCAAGAGAAATTGTTGTGATCCTCTAGGGTGGCTAAGGGGTCTGGTTCCCCATAAGCTCAGGTTGAAAGTGTTTCCTTCTGAATTCTTACCTTTTGCAACAGCATGGATGGGCCTGGAGAGCACTATGCTAAGTGAAATAACTAGTTGGTAAAAGACCAATACCATATGATCTCACTCATATGTGGAACCTAATGAACAATATAAACTGAGGAACAAAATCGAAACAGAGGCACAGATACATGGAACAGACTGACAGCTGTCAGAGGGGAGAGGGGTTGGGGAGCTGGATGAAAGAAGGTGAAGGGATTAAGCAAAAAACATATGTACAGACAACAATGTGGTGATACCCAGAGGGAATAGGGGGTGGAGGGAAAGGGGAGGTGGGCTACGGGGGTTGGGGAATGGGGACATCTGTAATAGTGTCAACAATAAAAAAAGTTCTGCTATAAAATGTCAAAAATTTTAAATAAAGTATTTCCTTCTGAGTGGGCTATACTGTTCTTCAATAACTGAGCCTAAACTCCTCAAGAAATCTGCTCCCTGAGGCTACACTAAGGCTTCCTATAGCCCTTCTAAAAAGTTAGGGGAGAGAGCCATGGCTCGTGTGGTTCAGTGGGCAAAAGGTCACCAGTTTGATTCTTGGTCAGGGCACATGCCTAGTTTGCAGGCTAAGTCCCTGGTTAGGGGCATAGGAGAGGCAACTGATTGATGTTTCTCTCGCACATTGATGTTTCTCTCTGTCATGAGCATATGTTCGTGATATAGTCTTTCCTGTAAGTCAGCCGGGCAGATGCTGGATTAGCTGCATGCTAAGCAGCCCGGCCCCAAGGAATAGACAAGAGCCACATACAGTAACTATGCTATTCACTCAGCTTTTATTGAATGCAGGTTCACTCAAAGTAGAACATCAACATGCATTAATATCCTACTCACACTCTAACAATTTAAGAGAAATATAACACACACGTAGCAACCAATGGGAATAACAAACCTGAGTCCCAGAGTGTCAGCCTGCAGGTCCGGGAGACAGCATAGTGGGTAAGGGAGTAGTCAGAATCTTGCAAGGAAGGATTTCTGGAGCCAGGTGGGCAGCGGGACAGATGAAGTCCTCAGTCCAGCAGGGCAGAGCCTCCGGTGGCTGATGCCAAGGCAGATCAATGTGGCATGGGACAGCACTCTGGTGTGTGAAGCTTGGCTGTCTCAGCAGTGGTCTGGAGCCCACCTCAGTTACACCTTGAGAGTGGTGTGCTCCATCCTTCTGGGTCTCTTAAGTATCTTGGCACCCCTGCTGGCAAGTGGGGAATTTCCCCAGAAGCCTATCTATAGGTGGTCCCACTCTGTAGACACAGCTGTTCTGGTCACAAGTGCAGATATATCAGGTGTGTCTCCTTGCCAGATGTGTCTGCTCTGACTTAGGTAAGTAGTTTCCCTCTTGAGACAAAGTGTCCCAGCTGACTGACAGCCATCTTGGTTGACATGAGTGATTCCACCTTGTTCTATATACTTTGTTATCTTGACTGGACCAATGCCATTTTATTGGAGCTATGGGAGGGAGAACTGGGGCCTTGGAGAATAGAACAGATATGGTAGCTCCCTTTTCCCCTAACCCTCTTCATGAATAGACTCAAAGTGGCCAGTAAAACTAAAACCAGATTGGTCTGATGATGCCTCACAATGGGTAATAGCACAGGGTAGGATGAGGGGATGGCTTGAATTGAGATGGCTAAGTAAGGACAAGACTGAGCTAGTGAAAAAGTTAATCCTTCTTTTACTGCCTCCATGTCAGGTCTGCTTGCAGTGCCCCACTGTCTCTGGCATAGCCTTTTCAGGTTCTCCTGAGTTCCTGCTCTCAGTTTGGAGTATGGATGGTGGATGGGAGCATGAAAATGGCTGAAGGGCAAAAGGAAAGAATTAGCTAGATTAAAAGGCTTCAATTCTCAGATCACTACTTGTATATGCCCCGGCTCTCCCCTGGTCCCTACTATACAGGCTGGCATGAATGGAGGCCTCACTGGGCTGCCTAAGAAGTTAACAAACACCTTTTTATCCTGTACTTTAGATACAATAGGGTTGCAATTTAAAAAAAGTAACATTTGCTAGAAAACGAAGTAATAAGAACATACACACAAAGGGCTCGATGGGTTAATTCACATTTCTTAGCCTATCTTGGATCAACCAAGATCTAACTTTAGGTTAATTTATCTGGTGCAATGTGCAGGCACCCAACCAAGTCCTTTTTGGCCAGGGCAACCTATCAAAGTTGAGAGGTCGAAGGTTAGACCAAGCTGCGGACACTTTAGCCTGGCACAGATCTGGTGAGGCTGGCGAGCCTGGTGCAATCAGCTTCCCAGGTGGCCTCTGGCCTAGCCCTTGCTGCCTTCTATCCTGACCCCTGGGGTCCCCCACTCTCTCCTGCTCGCAGAGAGCCAAGAGCCCCAATGAAACTCTACCCCTTCACATATTGATTTGATGTTTTCAGGACAGGTGTTCTGACAAATACAAGTGTGTTTACTGTTAAAAAAAATAGATTTGTGACTGCTTCTGAAAATCTGGATCCTATGGTAGTGCTTTCTATTATTCTCACTAGCATTTCGGATAATGCTATAAAGTGGCCATGTGACCTTGACAGCAAACGCCATCTTTCTAACAAACCTGTCTGCGCTGCCTCAGACTCCTCTGACGGATGCTTGCGCTATCTTTTCCTATTTCAAAGCCTTGAGACCGCCCACCGAGACCCCTTTTCCGACAGGCTCTCAGGTCATTTGTGGAACAGATGTGATTGACACGATCTGGGTCTAATGAATGCTCGTCTCCTTCCCAGCTCAGATGACTAGTTCCGCTCTCTTTCCCAGCTTCTTTTTGATGACTCATCGCTGAAATTGTTCGCTCACACGCCTTTCTCAGAGTCGCCCCGCCCATCTCTTCTCTCTTGTCTCCTCGTTGTCCGCCAGCCTTAGGGGAATGGGTTTTGTGAATCCTGTCGGGTATAGTTTTTACAGGGCACTTTAAACATAGAGAAGCCAAAAAAAAAAAAAATCGCGCAGGAAAGAGGAGGTTCATTTCCTTATAAGGAGCTTAACCTGTGACTGTGCTTTGAACTCTTCCTTTCACATGATGGGGGTGGGTGAGCGAGAAATGCCAGCAGGGCTCCTGCCTCTGTTTCCAGCCCAACTCCAAACCCCTTGGAGCTCTGAGTACCTAGCAAAGGTCAAGCTGCCCCACTCCAACACTGGTCTCAGTAAGGGAGGAGTCCGGGCAGGCACAACTAGGCTTGAAAGTTTCCAAACATTTTTGTGGGTCTCTTGGGCATCTGTATCAGGCATACATGACCAGTTTGCCACGGACTGCAGTCCTGAAGAGGAAGCAGATACTGAGTCATTAATAGAGGGAAGAGAGAAAGGGAAGCAAAACCAAATAGGGGGCTGAGACTGAACTAAGAAACTGTCCTAGACCCCAATGCCTTTAAATAGGTGAATGAATGGACTTCCATGGGGGCAAGGGTCCATTTCCACGCTGTTCCCATGCAGGTCTTCACAGCATGCATTCCTGGACAAGGTCAAGTGAAACCAATAGATATATAGTAGGAAATTGGCGAGGAGCTGGCTAAATTTGTCCCCTTTGGGCACTTGTAGGCTAAGTTGCTCTTTCACGCTCAGGCAGTCATCACCACTTCTATGCCACAGCAAAAGCCTGTGATTGGAAGCTTCCAGTTTTGCCGAGGTCTAACACTCACTGCCTTCCTTTTATAGGATTTGTGCATAGTGGGTGCACAACAAATCCTGAGTGTCATACCAAAGGCTAAAGACTCAGAGACCACCCAGTCTGCAGGCTTCTCATGGGAGGGAGCTTTTGCACTTTGGTATTGTGTCTCTGGGATAAAAAGAGTACTTTGCAGCTTGGGGAAAACAAAGAAGGTGCTGAGGAATGTAGGCACCTTCCTTTGCTATTCCCTCTTAGCCAGCCCTCCTGCTCCCCTTTGGAGGCCCCTTGGCTAAGTCCCATCCACAGCTCATTTGCATTGTCCAGGCTTGTGCCTCCGGCCTCTGAGCGGAATGTAGCCAATGACCAGGAAAGAGGCGGCATGCTTTCTTCCCCTGTTGGGGTGAACATTAAGTGGAGACACAATCCTCTCCGTCTAGATTCCACTTCCACCTCCTCTCCTTCATCTACATCACAAAACAATTCTTAAGCATTTCTCTGTGCTGGGGCTCTGTCTGTTCTCATTCCTTTACACACAATCCTTGTCCTGACAATCAGAGGCAACAAGGGTCAAGTGACACCGAAAATGCAGAAAGCACCTACACGTGGGAGGGGGAGTGGGTTAATGCGTAAAATGCGTAGTTCAGAGATGTTGACACCAGTGACACATCCGGGGGTCAGCGCAATTTGGGGTGAAGGAGTCAGGATAAATGCATGTAATTGCGATGGAAAGTGGGGGTGGTCAATTGGGAGAGTTTTGGGAGATTGGGAGAGTAAAGCTTTTGGCTGTCAATGGCAAAGAATTCCTGAAGGAGGTGGGATTTCAGAAACAGCTGAGTTACAGAACCAAATGGCCATACAGGTGTTTGCATCTGATGTGGGAGTGGAATTAGCAGATCGAGTAGACTTTGCTAAGGAACACTTCAGTAACCTGTGACTGTTATTTCTTTTCCTCCTCCTGTGTCAACACACATTTGTTGGGTGTCAGCTCTGTCATAGATATTGGGAACATAAAAATAACAATGATAGCAAATAGCTCTTGAGTACTTACTATGTGCCAGGTACTGTGTTAAGCAAAATATCTTATTTAAACCTCGTCTTGGGAAGGAGGGCACGGGGTGTCAGGAAGGAGCGGCGCAGGGCCGGAGCTCCCACGCTTGCAGTCCTGGGGGACTGGGGGCCAAGGGCGCACTAAGGGTGTGGGCTGGGAGGAGAGTGAGTCAGAAGGAGATGTGTCCTGGAGAGGGAAGACGCAGACCTCCACTCTGGTAGTAATAAACGTCTACCGTTTGTTTATCTGAAACACACACACACACACACACACACACACAAAACCTCATCTTGACATTATGATGTAAGTATCATTATCGGGCCCATTTGGCACATAAGCCAACTGTGGTTCAAAGACATGAAGTAACTTGCCCCAAGATCACACGACTGGCTGTAAGTGGAAGAGGTGATATTTGAATTTAGTCAGAGTCTACAGCTCATGAATTTAATCAGTGTTCTCTACCTAATCTTTTAGTTGGACAATGATAGAAATGGGATGACTTTGGTGGCAAGGGAAGCTGGAACGGGGAGGGAAGACCAGTGTAAAGCAGAAGATCACAGAGCTGCAGCACGGTCCCCAGCCAGCTCTGTAGACATGGAGGTAGAGGAAGCATCTGGGTAACCAGGATGCAGCAGACACTCACAGGAAGCCCGGACAGGAGGGTGGTGGGCAGCCAGGGTATCTGGCAGCCAGTGACAGACTCTCTGCCATAGGGCCTGGGCTTCCAGAGCAGAATGGCAGATGTCAAAAGGTCTGGCCAGAGCTACATGAAGCACTATTCTTGAAAAGACTAAGGTGCTAGACAGGGCATCAAGGTAGGACTAAGGAGCTGGGGACACCAGAAAAAGAGCCTAAGAAACACTTTTACATAAGAAACCAGGGAACAGTCCAGTTATCAGAGCTAGGAATCATGCACACTCCTAACTATTCTTTAAACAACACTTTTGAGCTCTCACTATGTTATAAGTGCTATTGTAGGCACTGGGGTAAGACAGTCTAGTCGGGAAGCCAGACTTGTAAAAAACAGGCAGCTACAATACTATGTGATTAGTTCTCTATTAGAGGTACAAACAGATTGTGTGTATGGAGGGGAAGAAACTAACTTTTCTTGGGAGAGCTCACGAAGAATATGAACTCTGAGCTAGGTCTTTAAAGAGGAGGAGAAATTTCCCAGGCTCTGAGTGGTGCAGAGGATTTCAGGCAGAGGGAATAACATGGGCCAAAGTATAAAGTTCGGAAAGAGTAGGACACATCTGATGAACAAGTTGAGGGAGAGGGGAGGAGGGGAGGGGAGACGTTGCAGATAACTGTAATTGAACGATAATAAAGTAATTATTTAAAAAAGAAAGAAAGAAAAGAAACCAGACTGCAAAAAATGGAAAAAAAAAAACAATAAGCAATTCATACTGGGGTATGTGGTAGAGAGAGGTGCAAACTATGAATCTGAAGGCAAGATTATGAAGGTTTTTATTAGAAGATTTTATTTATTTATTTATTTATTTTTAGAGAGCGGGGAAGGGAGGAAGAAAGAGAGGGAGAGAAACATAGATCGGTTGCCTCTCTTACGTACTCTGACCAGGGACCGAACTGAAACCCAGGCAACTGCCCTGACTGGGAATTGAAACAGCGACCTTTCACTTTGTGAGACAATGCCCAAACAGCTGAGCTATACCAGGCAGGGCTTTTGTGGGTGCTGCTAAAGAGCTCAGGCATTCTCCTACAGGTAAAGGAGGGCCAGCTATGGTCTTCATGTCCACAAGTGACCAGGTTGCATTGATGTGTTTTAGGAAGGCTATCTGGGAAATAGTACCCAGATGCACTAGAGGCAGGCAGATAATTCAGGAGGTTATTGCAATTGGGCAGGCAAAAAATGATAGGAGTTTGCCCTGGTTGGTGTGGCTCAGTGGGTTGGATGTCGTCCCACAAAATTTCAATTCCCAATCAGGGCACATTCCTAGGTTGTGGGCCAGGCCCTTGGTTGAGGGCATGCGATCACACATTCATGTTTTATCTCCCTCCCTTCCCCTCTCTCTAAACATAAATAATAAAATCTTTTTTTTTAAATGATGAGAGTTTGAGCTAAGATAGTGACAGAGAGGGTTAATTCAGGAAAATAGTTCTGAGGGACACTTGATAAGAATCAGTGATTGATATGGTGAATGATACAGAGAAAGTAGCCATGGACAACTCCAAAATTTCTTACTTGAGCCTGTGGTGACATCGTTCACATACAGATTGGGACTCTAGTAGGAAGAACAGGTTTGACAGAAGGAGAGGAGTTTGGTTTGGAACATATTGAGTTGGAGGTGTCCACTGTGTGCTAGTAAATGTTTAACTACCAGCTCTGGCTGGTTGGGGGTTGGGGGAGGTAGAGAGAGACATTGATTTGTTGTTCCACTTACTTATGTACTCATTGGTTGATTCTTTTTTTAAAACTGTCCTTAAAAAAAAGATTTTATTTATTTTTAGAGAGAGGGGAAAGGAGGGAGGAAAAAGTGGGAGAGAAACATCAATGTGTGTTTGCCTCTCACACAGGCCCCACTGGAGATGTGACCTGCAACCCAGGCATGTGCCCTGACTGGGAATCCAACCAGCAAACCTTTGGTTCGCAGGCCAGTGCTCAATCAACTGAGCCACACCAGCCAGGGCTCCAGAAAGCTTTTAAAAGTCTAATGTGAAATTCCTTATGAAAACTTCTAGCAAAGCAAACTTTTAAAGGCCTATGTGGTCAATTGTCATTATTGATGCATTTATGTAAATAATCATGCTAAATCTAATAATACCTGTTGCTTCTCGGCCTTTTGGCTAAGATCAAATGTAGTATCTGTTCTTATCTGATACGTCCTCTATCTGAGGACATTATGTCAAACGTATTTTTGGAGCTGGGAGATGGAATAAGAGCTTGTTCCATCCACTCTGCGCATCGACCCTATATTGCAGTACTTCTAAGAATGAGGCACAAGAAAAATAAATAAATCTAATGACACCTGGCTTATTTTGTAAACATAAATCAGAAAGGTGGGGGTGGCCCTGGCTGGGTGGTTCAGTTGGTTGGAGCATCGTCCCATACACCAAGAGACTGCAAGTTTGATTGCTGGTCAGGGTGTGTATGGGAGGCAACCAACTGATGTTTCTCTCTCTCTCTCTCTCTCTCTCTCTCTCTCTCTCTCATCAATAAGCATGTCCTTGGGTAAGGATTAAAAAAATGAATAGCCCGGCTGGTGTAGCTCAGTGGATTGAGCGCGGGCTGGGAACCAAAAGGTCCCGGTTCGATTCCCAGTCGGGGCACATGCCTGGGTTGCAGGTCAGGTCCCCAGTGAGGGCCATGTGAGAGGCAACCATACATTGCTCTTTCTCTCTCCCTTCTCCTCTCTGTGAAAATAAATAAATAAAATCTTTTAAAAAATATATTTTAAAAAAAATGAATAAGCCCGGCTGGTGTAGCTCAGTGGATTGAGCGCGGGCTGGGAACCAGAGGGTCCCGGTTCGATTCCCAGTTGGGGCACATGCCTGGGTTGCGGGCCGGGTCCCCAGTGAGGGCCATGTGAGAGGCAACCATACATTGCTCTTTCTCTCTCCGTTCTCCTCTCTCTGAAAATAAATAAATAAAATCTTAAAAAAAATAAAATAAAAAAATTAATAAAATAAATTATCAACAAGAAAAATTTATGGCATTGAATGCCTGCATTAGCAAACAAGATGTAAAAATCAATAATCTAAGTTTCCACCTTAGGAAACTAGAGAAAACGAGCAAATTAAATCCAGAGTAAGCAGAAGAAAAAAATTAACAATAATTAGAGCAGAAGTCAATGAAATTGAAAACAGAAAATCAATAGAGAAAATAAATGAAAATAAAAGCAGAGTCTTTGAAAAGGTCAATAAACGTGATAAGCCTCTAGCCAAGCTAAGAAAAAAGAAAGAGAACACAAACTACTAATATCAGAAATGAAAGAGGGGTCATCACTACAGATCCACAAACATTAACAGGATAATAAAGCCCTGGCTGACGTGGCTCAGTGGACTGAGTGCCAGCCTGCCAATTAAAAAATCGCTAATTTGAGCCCGGCTGGTGTAGCTCAGTGGATTAAGTGCGGGCTGGGAACCAGAGGGTCCCTGTTCGATTCCCAGTCAGGGCACATGCCTGGGTTGCAGGCCAGGTCCCCAAATGAGGGCCATGTGAGAGGCAACCATACATTGCTCTTTCTCCCCTCCCTTCTCCTCTCTCTGAAAATAAATAAATTAAATCTTTTAAAAAAATTGCTTATTTGATTCCCAGTCAGGGCACAAACCTGGGTTGCGGGCCAGGTTCCCAGCAGGGGGCATGCGAGAGGCAACCACACATGGATGTTTCTCTCCCTCTATTTCTTCCTCCCTTCCCCTTTCTAAAAATAAATAAATAAAATCTTTTTTCAAAAAAACTCAATAATGAGCATTCTCTCCCTCCTGGGTGCATGCCCACAGCTTTCCCTCCCTTCTCTTCTCCCACAGGCACACATTCCTAAACTCTAAGGGTTCCTACAACACCTGCAACCAGGGGAGCAATGGGCAGCAACAGCTCGTCCTGGGCTAACCCCCTGAACCTGTCCTCACAGAAGGGGCTCTCCAGTGAGCTGACAGCAACCCCACTTTTTTTTTAAGATTTTATTTATTTATTTTTAGAGAGAGGAGAAGGGAGGGAGAAAGAGCAATGTATGGTTGCCTCTCACATGGCCCTCACTGGGGACCTGGCCTGCAACCCAGGCATGTGCCCCGACTGGGAATCGAACCGGGACCCTCTGGTTCCCAGCCCGCGCTCAATCCACTGAGCTACACCAGCCGGGCAGCAACCCCACTTTGACTCACTTCTTTCCTGTAACATTTGTAGTGAGCCAAAACAGCCCCTCCTAGATTCTCTCCTGTTACTTCTTCTATCCTGGGCCCTTGCTTGTTTCACTGTCCCCAGCTTTAATAAATGTACTCCCCCCAAAAAAATACTTTGCCTTAGCCAGTGTGGCTCAGTTGGTTGGAGCGCTATCCCATCACTAAAAGGTTGCGGGTTCGACTCCTGGCCAGAGCACATACTTGGGTAGCAGGTTTGATCCCTGGTCTGAGTGCATACCACAGGCAACCAATCAATGTTTCTCTCTCACTTGGATGTTTTTCTCTCTCTACCTTCCTTTCTTTCTAAAAGCAATGAAAAAAAATGTCCTCAGGTGAGCATAAAAAACAACAGTAAGATACCACTATGCACTTATTAGAATGGCCAAACTCCCGAACACTGACAACACCAAATGCTAGTGGGCATACAAAACAGAAGACACTTTAGAAGACAATCTTGTGGTTTCTTACAAAACTAAACACTCTGACCATATGATCCAGAAATGTCTCTCCTTGGTATTTACCCAAAGGAATTTAATACTTACGTTCACTCAAAAACCTGTACACAGATGTTTATGGTAACTTTACTCATAATTGCCACAATTTGGTAGTAACCAAGATGTCCTTCAGTGGGTAAATGGATAAATAAACTTTAGTACATTCAAACAATGGAATATTATTTGTTTGCTAAAAAGAAATGAGGAATCAAAAAGACAGAGGAAACTTACATGCATATTACTAATGCATACTTACATGCATACTAATACTGTATTATTCCAACTGTATAACATTCTGGAAAAACTATGTAGACAGTGAAAAGATCAGTGGTTGCCAAGGGTTAGGGGTTCAAGGAGAGATGAATAAGATTTTTTAATCAGGGAAATTTTTGTTGAAGGATAATACTTAGGTTGTAGCATCACTTGCTTAAATTTCTGCTGAGAGTTTAAATGAAATATAAACATCACAAAATATTGTAGACCACCTTGTGGTCAATCAATAGAAATACCTTTTGTGGTTTCAGTTGCATTTTAATGGGCAATTTTTCACTTTTTTTTCAGTTTTTATTTTTTAATATATTTTATTGATTATGCTATTACAGTTGTCCCATTTCCCCCCTTTCTTCCCCTCCACCCCACCCTCCCATTCCCCGCCCTTTAGTTTTCGTCCATAGGTCATACACAT
>PVJI01015470.1:0-41042 GCA_004026765.1 Micronycteris hirsuta
TCTCTCTCTCACTACCTCATCATAAATCTTGCATCCATAAATGCATATATAGATTTTTAGATTCTCTATTCTTTTCCATTGACTTATTACTTTATTCTTATGCCAAAATTACACTCTCCATATGACTTTTTCTTTACAGATGATAGAGCAAGTCTTCCACTTTCTTCTTTCAGAACATTTTGGCAGCTCTTGGCCCTTTGCTTTTCCATATACACTTTTGAATTAGCTTATCTATTTTTTTAACCAAAGAAAAGCCTGTTGGAATGCCAACTGCTGTTTCATTAACTCTATAGATCAACTTGGCAGGAGTAACATCACTAAAATACTCAGTCTCCAATCCATGAACACGTTACATCTCTCCATTCATTTAGAGCGAAGTCTCTCAGTACATTTCATAATATTTCCTCTGGAGTATTAAACACATCCATTATATTAGGCAGGATTACTTGATAGTTTTGATAGTATTTTTTAAAATTCCATCTCTGTTTGCTGCCTGTATTACCTATCTTTCTAAATCTGTTCTGAGATAGAAAATAAAAAAAAATGTGAAAAACGTAGACAACTACAAAGTAAACATACAAACAGGGCCAGCCCTGCTCTTTATCCTCTTAAATGCATATTTTAATTCTATAACGACATTTTTAGTTTCTTTGGGGTCCTTGTTTATCAAAACCACCAGGCAGGAAATTGGCAGAAGCCATGCTGGCAGAGTGTATGCTACAGACCGTGGACCTGAGACCACCCGTGACCATCCTATGACCCGGCCACAGAAAGAGGGAAGCCGGTGAGCTCCTCGTGATGCAGCAGAGCCGTGGGAGGTGGCTGTGCATCGGACACTGAGCTGAAAATGAGGCCCATCAACTTCACCTCAATAAGGTTCTGACTCACTCCCAAAAGGACAGTTATACATAGTGTCTCACACACACACGCTGACGGTCAATAAGTTCTTAAAGATTTCCTCTCTGTTAAGAAAAAATAGAGAAAAGCCAATACAGAGCCGAAACATTAAGTCATCCTTTCTTGAGTGTTTACTGAATGATTTACAGGCCCTAGCCTGTTTAATCTCACCCACCCTAGAAATTAGTTGCAATTAGTATCTCTCGTTTGTAGTTGAGGAAACCATATCCCAGAGAGATTTTAACTAACGTGGCCAAGATGGCAGTGCTCAGAAATGGCAGAGCTGGGATTCAAATGAGACAGTGTGTTCCAGGACATGCTCTGAGCTCTCTGTCCTCATGCCTCTCTGCCAAAGGAAGACAGGCTGCAGAACAAAAGAAAGAGAACACCGACCTAAAGGAATACTTCTGAAACAGTGCAGGAACCAGTGGGCAGGAGGACGAGCCCGTGGGAAGTGGAAGCAGAGAGTCATGAAGCGAGAGAGCAGGACAAGGTGGAGGGAGGGACTGTGGGATGAAGAAGACTAACAGGGCCTGGCTGGTGTAGCTCAGTAGATTGAGCGCGGGCTGCAAACCAAAGGGTCGCCGGTTCGATTTCCAGTCAGGGCACATGCCTGGGTTGCAGGCCAGGTCGCCAGTGGGGGTCACGTGAGATGCAACCACACACTGATGTTTCTCCCTCCATTTCCTTCTGTCTGAAAGTAAATAAATAAAATCTTAAAAAAAAAAAAAAAAAGAAGAGCAACAGGGATTTCAGAGAAATGAAAAATATTTTACAGAATTAAAATATGCATTGGAAGTGACAAATAGCAGGACTGAACATTTATATTTTTTGCTTTGCAACTTTTAATATTTTCCAAATTCTCTATAATACACATATGCTACTCTTAAAATCAGAAAATATTAAAATGTTAAACATTTCCTACAGCCTTTCCCCCAGTAATTCCACTTCTCTGAATATATTCTAAGAGAAGAATTCAAAGATTTATTCACATGGATATAAGCAATTTATTTCTAAAAATGAAAGTTGGAAAAATTCTAACTACCCCAAAATACAGGAATATTTAATATGTTGTGGTCTATTTACATGACAAAATATTTTATTTCTATGAAAACATATCTTTCCAAAGAATATTTACTGGCACAAAGAAGTGATTGCCATAGTGTTAAGTAAAAGAGCAGGATGAAAAAAATCACATCTTAAGTGTGATAATAGTATGTTACAGTATGTGTTAGTGTGTACACATGCTATGTGTATAATGCACCTATTTAAAAGGCCACCTAGAAATGTTTTTTCCCATCTTTCAAACATTTTACATAGCTCATGTACTATCAAGTCTTTAAAAATCATTTATAAAGGAAGATGACTTATTTTATTACAAAGATTGTAATTGCCTCTTTTATTTCTGTTATCATTGCTTCAAAAGTTTTCCTGCAACAATATATAGGTTTTAAAATATCTTTCTTTCAGCCCTGGCTGGTGTAGCTCAGTGGATTGAGCGTGGGCTGGGAACCAGAGGGTCCCGGTTCAATTCCCAGTCAGGGCACATGCCTGGGTTGCAGGCCAGGTTCCCAGTGAGGGCCATGTGAGAGGCAACCATACATTGCTGTTTCTCCCTCTCTTTCTCCCTCCCTTCTCCTCTCTCTAAAAAATAAATAAATAAAATCTTAAAAAAAAATCTTTCTTTCTCATGCTCTCTGCCTGTCTATATCTCCGTCTGAGTCCCTAGATTTATTTCTAAGTCATTTTTCCAGCTACTTCTTCTTGAAACAATAGAGTCTTCCTTCCACTATTGCTTTTCTTTCCACCTGGCTGCTGTTTCTTTCCTAACATTGTGGTTTGCAGCTCTAATCCGTTCCGTTTCCCCTGCTCCTCACATGTCAATGCAAGGCCATCGTCACCAGTGTGGCACACCTCCCACTGAAGCCACTTCTCCTCATCTTCCCCAGGGGCTTTGGCTTGTGTGACAGGAGCCCAACACTCTGGTAACTTCACTCCATGTGGGGGCCCAACTGTTATTCCCCAAATATTCTGCTTGGTTTTCTCAGAGAAAACAAGGATGAGTATTCTACCTCTGTCTCCTGTTCCTTCAGAATTTCATGACACCAAACACACAGTCCAATTTCCTCTTTGTCCCTCTCCTCCTTCCTCTCTCTTTTCTTTCTTTTTTTTTAAAGATTTTATTTATTTATTTTCAGAGAGAGGAGAAGGGAGGGAGAAAGAGCAATGTATGGTTGCCTCTCACATGGCCCTTATTGGGGACCTGGCCCGCAACCCAGGCATGTGCCCTGACTGGGAATCAAACCGGGACCCTCTGGTTCCCAGCCCACGCTCAATCCACTGAGCTACACCAGCCGGGCTCTCTCTCTTTTCTTAAGTAAGTTCTTTCCATGTGAATAAGTGAGCTGCTTAGAGTGCAACCCAGTTCCAACCCATTTCTTTCCTATCTTCCTTCCTGACTTACTGCCTTTCATTATTCATTCATTCATTCATTCAAACATTCAAACTTTTATTAAAAACTTAATTTATGCCAGGAAATGGGTTAGGTTCTGAAGGAATTAAAAATGGGCAGGTCTGTCACTGCAGTCCTGGAGTTTGAGTTATTTGCTGCTTATTTATACATATAGGCAAATCTAGTTACATACATGCTATGTGAAAGGATATAGAGGGACAAACATTTACCTCCCCTTGGACAGGGCAGAGAAAACGTCAGAAAACAGTTAAGTTTGACTCATGGCTTGAGGAAGTTCACCACAAGGACAACACATGGAGGGTCATGTGTTCTGGATAGAGGAAACAGCTAACATTATACTCAACAGGCAAAAACTAAAAGCTTTCCCCTTAAGATCGGGAACAAGATAAGGGTGCCCACTTTCACCATTCCTATTCAACATAGTACTTGAAGTTCTAGCCATAGCAGTCAAATAAGAAAAAGAAATAAAAGGCATTCAAATTGGAAAGGAGGAAGTAAAATTGTCATTATTTGCAGATGACATGATAGTGTACATAGAAAACCCTATAGTTTCCACCAAAAAACTCTACCTAATAAGTGAATGTGGCAAAATAGCAGGATACAAAGTCAATATTCAGAAATCAATGGCATTTTTGTACACCAACAATGAAATATCAGAAAGAGAAACAAGGAAAAAATCTCATTTACGATAGCAACAAGAAAAATAAAGTACCTAGGAATAAATTCAACCAAGGAGGTAAAAGACCTGTACTTGGAATACTACAGAACACTGAAAAAAGAAATTAAGGAAGATACAAATAAATGGAAGCATATACTGTGTTCATGGCTTGGAAGAATTAACATCATTAAAATGTCCATACTACCCAAAGCAATTGATAGATTCAATGCAATTCCTATTAAAATACCAATGGCATATTTCGCAGATCTAGAATAAATATTTCAAAAATTTATATGGAACCAAAAAAAGACTCTGAAGAGCCTCAGGAGTTTGGAGAAAGGAGAACAAAGTAGGAGGGATCACAATACCGAATATCAAACTATACTACCAGACCACTATAATGAAAACAGTCTGGTACTGGTATAAGAACAGACACATAGATCACTAGAACAGAATAGAGAACCCAGAAATAAACTCAAGTCTCTATAGTCAATTAATAATTGACAAAGGGGGCAGGAGCATAAAATGGGGTAAAAATGGTCTCTTTAATAAATGGCATTGGGAAAACTGGATGAGTACATGCAAAAAATGTGAAACTAGACCACCAACTTACACCATATACCAGAATAAACTCAAAATGGATAAAAGAGTTAAATATAAGTCACGACACCATGAAAATCCTAGAGGAAAACATAGGCAGGAAAGTTTCAGATATCCCACATAGCAATATTTTTTGCTGATATATCCTCTAGGGCAAGGGAAATAAAGGGGAAAATAAACAAAATGGGACTACATCAAACTAAAAAGCATCTGTTCAGCTAAAGAAAATATCAGCAAAATGAAAAGGGAACCAACTGTATAGGAGAACATATTTGTCAATGATATCTTAGACAAAGATTTGATCTCCAAAATATATAAAGAACTCACATGACTCCACACCAGGAAGACAAACAATCCAATTAAAAAATGGACAAAGGATCTGAATAGAGATTTCTCCAAGGAGGACACACAGAGAGCCCACAGACATATGAAAAGATGCTCAGCATCACCAGCCAGCAGAGAGATACAAATTAAAACCACAATGAGATACCACTTCAGACCTGTCAGAATGGCCATCATTAATAAATCAAAAAACAAGCGCTGGTGAGGATGTGGAGGTAAGGGAACCCTAGTGCACTGTTGATGGGAATGCAGACTGGTGCAGCCACTGTGGGAAACATATGGAATTTCCTTTAAAAACTAAAAATGGAACTGCCTTTTGACCCAGTGATTATGCTGCTGGGAATATACCCTCAGAATTCCGAATCACCAATTCAAAAGAACTTACGCACCCTTATGTTCACAGTGGCGCTGTTTACAATAGCCAAGTGCAAGAAACGGCCTAAGTGCCCGTCAGTAAATGAGTCGATCAGAGAACTATGGTACATTTACACAATGGAATTCTATGCAGCAGAAAGGAAGAAGGACCTCCTACCCTTTGTGAGAGCATGGATGGAACCAGAGAGCCTTATGCTAAGTGAAATAAGCCCGGCAGTGAAAGACAAATACCATATGACCTCGCCTATAAGAGGAACCTAATGAACAAAATAAACTAATGAACAAAATAAGCATTTCTTAATGCTTCTTTTGGAATCCTTCCGAAGTCTAGGATATGTAAGTAAAAATGTTAATGCAAGCCAAACAATGTTCTTTATGGATATCTTATGGTGTCGAAAACTCTAGACTTGGCCTCTGTGTCCAGAAACATGAATAGCGATCTTTACCAGGCACTTTGTCTTTAAATCCAAAGGTGTACTCTCTTTTGTCCATTCTTTCAGTAGCTAAGACTGTCCTGCCCTACCACGCTACTCCATCAAAATTTTACCCCATATCTGTTTTAGTTCCATTGTGAATACTGCCTTTTCAAATATTGGCTTTTTCTTTGCCTAATCAAATATTACAGTTCATATGAAGTAGGCATGCTAGTCAAAAATAAACAGAATGAAAATGGTATTTGTACTGGGTTCTTCTGAGAAAGTTATTATTCTAGATACTGCTGGTGTTTAGGTAGGTCTCAGATAATTCTTGGAACCCTGTCTCTTATGTATTGTTCAGAAGGAGAGAATTCTTTAAAAATAATCTTTGGACAGAAGTCTTGAAAAATAAATCATTAGAATATTTATTCCCCTTTCTTCTGATAATACATTATCTGATTCTGTTATATTATTTACCAAGTAGCATTAATTGATGGTAGTCATGAAATCTGTTAGAAGAATCACACAAAACATTTCTACCATATGCAAATTATTTCTTTTTGCTGGTACAAGTTCATTTTCACTTCTAAAAGTACTCATTTAAAAAGTTTAAGAAAGATAAAAAAGTTTTCTCTGTGAATAATTGCATTTCAATTTTTAAAAATCATACACAAGTCCCTTGTTTCTCCCATTATATCACAAAGAAAAGAAAATCCTGCCTTTGGAACGGAATTCGATGTGTCTTTTCCAACCATGACCTGCATCATAACTTAGCAACAACTGCTTGCTCATTCTAAGAGAATCTGGCTTCCTAAATGTATTATTGTGTTGGGGTCATGATGTTTTTGAGAAAATAACCACAATAAGCCACTGATTCTGGTTTTATAGTAGTAATTGCACCTTCAAAAGGTATCATTATGCCATTAAAGATGAGTTTCCTGAAGATTCAGTCACTTTCTGTGACACCCGGGCCATTAGCAATCCAATCAGTCATCAGCTGCTTGTTTTGGCCTCTTCCAAAATAGGCTCAAATTAATCATCTTTGAAAAAAAATGCTATTTTAAAGACAATGGGGGACTATAAGACAAATACACATTTTTGTGATAGAAGTTCAGAAAAATCATAGAAAACAAAAGTATTTTCTTATAATCCCACTCATCTGATAACAGTCTTTATGTATTAAGTCCAAACTATAAGCCTAGAACTACTCTCTACGTATTTTAAGGTGATGAAGAAATAATATTCAGCTTTATATTTGGGATAATATAACAAAACCAAATTAATGCAAAGTAACTCACTGAGTTCAAGTTTGGAAGCACAGCTTTCTACCAAGTGATAATTTTGACTTTGGAAAGAATTTTTGTCCTGCAGCTCCTATCATCCAAAACATTAAACACCTCATCAATGCAGTAGAATGTGGGCAACGGTTTGCGAACCTCTAACCTCTCTACTACTTTATCTACCACCACTCTTCAGTAGGTATGAAGGAACAATATCACTGGCAATGTAAAAAAAGTATGTAACAAGTTTTGTGAAGAACTGGTTCCTTGGGCTAACAACATTACTGGAAATTAATAAAATACTAAATACGTTTCTGTAATTATTAACAAACACACCAATTTTTCAATGTTTTGATTGTGTTCAACTTTATCAAAGTGCACTTTACGCATAATGAAACGAACTCACGTTCAGTGTATAGTTCAATGAGATTTGACAAATGCGTGGGCCTCTGTAACCCTCCTCCACCTCACTCAAGGTAGACGCGTTGCCATCACCTCCAAAGACCCCTCTGTTCCTCTGAGGTCGATTCCCTGTCTACTCCTGGCCCCAGATGACCCCTCGACTCCTTTCTGTCACTATAGACTAGATTTTCCTGTTCTAAAGTTGCATAAATATGAAATTGTTTATATCAACTCTTTTGTGTGTGACTTCTTTCACTCACAATCCACCCATGTTACATGCACCAACTCCCCCTTATTTTTTGCTGAGTAGTATTCCATTGTATGGATATGCCTTAATTCGATTATCCATTTACCTATTGCTTTCAACTGAACATATGAATTGTTTCTAATTTGGGAGTACTTTTAATTAAGAGAGACATCATGTGGACATATGTCTTCATTTATCTTGGGTAAATATGTAAAAGTAGAATTGAAGGGTCATATATTAAGTACATGTTTCACTTTATAAGACATTGAAAACTGTTTCCAAAGTGTTCATAACATTTCACATTTCAAACACCATCTTGTAAGATCCCATTTGTTCCCCATCCCTGTGAACACTTGGTGCAGTTGATACACTTAATTTTAGGCATTCTTGGTGTATAGTGATATATCATTATGGTTTTAATAAACAGTACTTGGCTGGTTAATGATGGTGAATGCGTATCCAGATGCCTTTTCTTAATTTTATTTTTTACCCTCTTTAAACTTTACTTTAAAATTTCTAGTAGTGGGCCCTGGCTGGTGCAGCTCAGTGGATTGAGCGCGGGCTGGGAACCAGAGGGTCCCAGTTGGATTCCCAGTCAGGGCACATGCCTGGGTTGCGGGCCAGGTCCCCACGAGGGCCATGTGAGAGGCAACCATACATTGCTGTTTCTCTCCCTCCCTGTTTCCCTCCCTTCTCCTCTCTCTAAAAACAAATAAATAAATAAATCTTAAAAAAAATTTTCTCGTAGTGGGTTTCATAGTTCTATTGCAAGTTCTGGAATTATTTGATGATAAAGACAAACACTTGACCCTATCAGCCAGAATGCATTTTCTTGCTCCAGAATTAATTAACGTGATCCTTTATTTTCACTAGTTCAGTCATTCATCATATGAGTACGGGACATCTGCCGTGTGGGCGCATGCTACCGCCAGAGTGAATGCCACGTGAAGCGCTTTCCTATGGAACTTGGCGAGCTTGGCCAGCTCTACGTAAATTAATGACGCTTCTGAATTGTTGGGGATGAATAAATGTGATAGCTGCCAAATGTTTTATTTCATGGAAACTCAGAGCAAGAGCACAGAACTAACAGTGCTGTAGCCAGAGGGACGGCATGATCGAATCCGTAGAAAACTTTTCCTACACGATATAAAGCTGTGGGGGACGAGAGGGAGAGGTATAAGTATCTAACTCACTAGTGTTCAAAAGGGTACATTTTACAAGCTAATTAAACTGGACCAGCTTAGACAAAATTATGAAGTAGTTAGAAATGAGTTGTTAGAAAAAGCCACAAAATCTGGCCTTATGTGCGTGCTCATCATTTCCAACTCCCTATGTTGTGATTCGCTCAGAGCAGCCAAACCACATTTTGTTCTGACTACAACTCTTGACTTTTCAGTCAGTACAGAGCTGACATGGGATGACCTCTGAATTTTTTAAAATTAAGAATGAGTCATAAAACAAACCACCCAGGTGTTCTGATTTACTCGTAGGCTCTGTTCAGTAAAGCCAGCAGGTTAGCTCCCAGAAGCTACAATACCTATGTAACTAGTGACCTTTTTCACATTTTTATGGCATATTAGAAAGGAAAACCAATATTATATTGATCCATTGATGTTTTCCTACACTCACCCTTTTGAATTTATGTAAACATTTCTGTGTGTACATCTAAGGTCAACACAAGTTTCCTGATTCAGGTGCCCTTGGCCTTTCACGCGGAAATAAGACTGAGCCCTGTCATGCCTTTCTCTCTGTCAATCTGGGAGTCCAGGGGACGACGGAGAAGGAAGAGCAGGGAGGCTCATAAATGCCTAACAGAGTCATTAATGGAGGTGTCTGGGGTGTGCTCTCACCTGTTAGATTCAGAAGCAAAGTTAGACACGAGCGACAAAGACTTTCAGCAGGAGCTACGGGATGACGAGAGAAAGGGACTGGGAGGCGCCTGGATGGCTGGGAAGAGCCAGTCCCCGGGGATGCGGGAGCCCTGCGGTGTCCCAGGCTCAGGCAGGTGGGAGCCACAGTGCAGGGCGGGGTTCAGGTGCTCGTGAACATGCCCTATGGAAAGACAGCGTTCTGCTTCTAAATAAATGTTCAGGACATTCTGAACAAGGGAAAGAGCTAAGGGAAGGCTTTCTGAAGAAGTCCAAGTATGAGGTAAGGTCACAAAGGTCATGAAAAGAAAACAGGTCCCAGAGAGAGGGGGTGGGCAGGGCAGGGAATGGTCCCTATGTGAGGTAATCAACATGTTTAGCTGGACTGTGGTGATTGTTTTTTAATGCATACATACATCAAATCATCAAGTGGTATATCTTAAATACATATAATTTTGTCAATTACACCTCAATAAAACTATAACAACTCTATGAATGCATAAATAGAACTTAAAAGTGAGTATGTTGACAGTGATTATCTCTAGGTACTAGGACTATGGTTTAGTTTTCTTTTGGTTTATCTGTATTGTCTAATTTTTTATTATTAAGAGAGATTGAGATTTGTTGTTCCACTCATTTATGTATTCATGGGTTGCTTCCTGTATGTGCCCTAACCAGGGATCGAACCTGCAACCTTGGCATGGGTATTGGGATGACTCTCTAACCAACTGAGCTGTCCGGCTGAGGCTTCTAATCTTTTAAAAGTAAACATAACTGGTAAAAAAAAAAAAAGAAAAGATCTCAGGAAACCAGCCAGGCTCCTTCCCTTTGAACTAAGCACTGGACTGACACCAGAAGTTGGAACAGCACAGCCCTGACCGGACAGAGCAGCAGGACAGGGAGCAGGGATGACAGGCATTTGCTGACACCCTCTGTGGTTGATTTTGAAGCTGGTGCTCACAGACCTAGAAGTAAGAATATTCCCCTGAACTAGACCTAGCCTCCCCCGCAGCTGCTCTGCATTGCACAGGGAGAGTGACGTGTGAAGTGTCCAGCTGCCCCAGCAGTCACACCCCAGGAAACCAGAGAAGCGAGAAGAGCTGGCTTGCCCTTTCAGCAAATGCCTTCCAGGTCCCCTTTTCCACCCCGCGGCACTTGCCACATGTGAAATGTCTTTGGAGAAGCGCAAGGCTTCCCTCTGAGGTTACCAACACCTTTGTCTCCCCAGACAGGAAGGCAGTTCTATCTCTATTCTCCCTAGAGCTGCCTCTCTTCTCTACCATCAGAAAACATGGCTGGTATAAAGCTCTCCTCATCCTTGCTGCCTCCTTGGTCTCAGAAGAGAGAAAAAAAATGAGCAGAACACTGCCTTCTCCCCTCCTTCTCCTTTCTCCCAACACCACAGCTTTCAGCCCCAGCAGCCTGCCCTGTATCTCCCCTGCAAGGTTATGCAGGAAGACGCTTTATCCAGCTGGTGAGCAAAGCAATGGACGGCATTGCAACCCTTGGTGTGCTCATTTCTTCTCAAGTGCCTTCTTCATCGCTGGCTGCCTGGGTGCTGCTCCTTCCTCTTCATAGCACTTTAAAAATGCTGCTGGGACGCTTGAAGTGGCCCCGGCTCTGACCTTGTGTCTACATGTAACTGTCTGTGAACATGATAGATCCACAGTGGAAATGTTTGTTCAGAGTAGAAAAGTTCAAGAGACATCCTAGCTAGAAAACCAAAGTTGACCTTTCTCCTTTCTACTATCCATCCATCCCTGCATCCACCCATCTGCCCTCACAGTGTTGGAATAGCTATATATGCATCATCACCTCAAGATCATCAAGTACTGTTAATTCAGCAATTATTTATGGAATGTATACTATTGCCTGGAACTATTCTAGGTGTTGAAGATGCAGCCATAAAAACGTTCTCTCTGATACGGCTCATCAGGCTGTGTCTCCAGTTAAGACTTCCTTCACGAGGACTAGATGTGAGTGTTCAACTGGTTCTGATGCCCCTGGAAAGGTCATGGGCTCCATTCCCAGTCAGGGCGCATACCCAGGTTGCAGGTTCAATCCCCAGTTGGGGCGTGTACAAAAAGGCAATTGGTTGATGTTTCTCTTTCACGTTGATGTCTCTCTCTCTGTCTCTCCCTGGCTCTCCCTCTCCTCCTCTCTCTCTCCAAAAAACAATGAAAAAAAAAAGGTCCTTGGGTGAGAATGAAAAAATAAATAAAAATTTTAAAAAATCTTGTGGCTTTACATACTTGCTAAATATAGCCCAATGTTTTATGCCTAAAATTCATGGTCTTCCGCAATGAAACCCAAGGCAAACTATTCTAACTCTTCCCATGCCCACTAATATTGCACACATTCTTTGCTCTTCTGCTGCCCCATAGTCTATGCTTTCTGAAGCTTGGCTTCTGTCCTTCCTGTTCACCAGATTGGTGCGGATGTGTGTGTGGGGCTGTGGGGGGCGAGAGGGAGAGGTATAAGTAAAGCAGGCAATTCTGCTCAGCATCCACTTAGCGTGTAGGTACCCCAAGTGCTCGTGAGTCTCGGAGGACGTCCCAGATCTGTGTCGGCCGTGTTTTTTCATGGTTCCCTCTGTCCCTCAGAGCATGTGCACCACGTGGCACCAAGGCCGGGTCTAACAGCGCGTACTTTCCACACACCATTGCCCGTAAACACGAGGCAGCCACTCATTCGGTGCTCGGTGGGAATCTGCTGTGCGGTCCAGTCCTGAGGGGAAACCTAGCTATGCTGGGCTCATGAGATTGTTTCTAATCTGTCCCGTGAGTATGGCCATTGATTCTGCATTCTGTGGGTGAATTTAAAAAGGTGTGATTTTGAGGATACACAGTTTTTTGCTTTTTCTGATTTCAGAACCCAGTGTCTGGTAAGATACCACTTTGTGGTGCTGTGATTGGTTACAGCTCCCCTGCAGGGTTATGCCCTCCTGGGCACAGGATCTCTATCACTAATTTCCTGATCACCTCACCTGGATCTTCTATACGGTTGCAGCTTAGAAACACAATGCTGGGGTGAGGAATGCAAGTACTTAAAAACGTGACCAGCGAGAGAGAGGCAATTTGGGGACTTAGAAGACAAACATGTCCTGTATCCCTTTTCTGTTCTGAAGGAAACTTCTACGGTCTCAATATACTCATATTCAAAACAGTCTGAATGGTTTTTTAAATACAACTTGGGCTCCGGGGACAGGAGACTCCATGTGTCTGGGGCTGGGAAGAGGAGGGCAGGAAAGAGAAAGCTGAGAGATGTAGGAAAATAATACAGGCAGCCTACGCCTCAGATAGAAAGTCTTGAACTTGAACCTACGGTCTAAAGATTAAGTTATACCAGAGAAAAACACATTGGTTTCAGTATGAATTCAGAAAGTTTTCAGTATGCATTTTAGGAAACATTTGTCGTTTTCTATCATTCAGGTAATTTTATGATCAAAGCATCTACATTCTTATGTGAGCATTTTCAGAGCACCTTGAACTTTACTGACATTCAATGATACTGGATGATTCAATGCATTCCTGAGTCTAGCAAAGAGGTAATCTACGCCATATTGCATAATGCCCACATCTGGAATACATAATGCCCTTTTCATTTTGTTAGTTATCTTTGTTGAATAACCTCATAAAAATATAACTGCTCTAAAGGGTCCAATTCAAAGGTCCTTTGGCTTATCATAGCTTTGAATTGTTTGAGTTGAATTTGTGTTCTTGAATTCCTACAGAGATCATTTGAAAGAGGTCGGAACCTGGATGGCAAGCACCGGGGTAGCCCCAGCCTCTGGAATAATACTCTCCACAGAGCAGGGGGCCGAGCAGTTGGCCGAATTAATGGGTAAGTGGACCAGAGCTACCCAGGTCAGCTGGCTTGATTTCAGCCAAGAGGTTTGCAGGATAAAAGAATTTTGTCGTCCTAAGGACCAAAGGGCTGGGACCATCACCTAGCTGGCTCAACGGGAAACAGGTAAAGCTGTGAAAACTGGTCCAAACAATGTGTGAATATGTTCTAAATGAGATTCAGTGACTCTGGCACCCATGTCTAATTTTCCTAAATCTATGGAATCGCTTTCCAATGGTCTCCTGTGCTTGAGCAATGTATCTTCTCATACTACGAATGGCCGAGGAGGTGAGAATGTTGAAGATTTACCACAGAGAGGAGATGCTGGAGTTAGCAGAAGACCCAGCAATAATCCCAAGGCTGAAGTTTAAATGAAAAACAAAACAAAACCAAAACATATTTAATCCCTCGAATGGTGAGAGGCACCCGTCACAAAGCCTGGGGAAAACTCTTCAGAAGTTCCTCTAGATTTTTCTTTTCTCTGGCAATGGCCCAAGTTTATCGTTGTCAACAGTGACAGCAAGTGTCACAGAGCGATGCTGCCGGTTTCTGTGTATGCCGTGTATGCCGTGTGAGTTACAAAGGACGCATCGTCCCGTGGAAAACAGCACACGCCTAGGGGCTTACAATACGGTAAGAGCGTTTGCGGTAGGGATGGGCCTGGGGAAGGACGGATGTGGAGCTTGTTTGTAACCCATCTTGTCTGTCCTGGGGATGCCCAAAAACAGGGAGGCGAGAAAGAGAAAAAAAATCACCCAGTAAAAACTCCTTGTAAACATGCTAATCAGACCTCCTAGAGGTTTTCACGGGCAGAGAGATAATGACAGAGTTTCTGTGGAAAGCTTCTGGGAGGCTCTATCCAGTCTGCTGAGGTTCTTCAGAGCAGACAAATGAGGAACTTCTGGATTTGGGGCACATGGCCACTGGAAAGGGTTAGGTCGGCTGTATAATTATCCAAGTATCAGAACGGCGTGGGTCACTTAGGGATCTCCAGCATTAAACCTGGTCCAGGCCACAACCGAACACATCACACAAAGACCTGGGGAGCCGAGCGGCGGTCTCAGAGGCTTCCAGGCCTTGACTTTGTCTCACCTGTGCCCTGCGAATTATTAGCCAAGTTTGACACTTGGTAGGATCTCTGCGCGTTCTAGTCCAAGTTGACGATCTGGCTCATGGCGTTACCTCAGGTCTGGGAATATATTTAAGCGGACAAGAGGCACTTCTGCAGACAACAGACGGGTCTGGTAGAAAGTAAACGTGACGTTGCCCCCACAGTGGTGCGGTGCACGTGCTTATTTCAGAGCGCACTGGACTGTGATTCCCGTTTGTTCGTGATGTCCAAGTTTTCTCCACATTGGAAAAAAAATGCTGTGCTCGGAGGAACTGTCTTGAGGGATTCAGAATACTTTGGCTACTCTAGCTAAACAGGCTGCAGACACTAAAGGGATTTTAAGTGGATTATTCTATTTACAGGGAACATAATTTATTTTCCAAAAATAATTTCCTGCCTGTGAGTAACAACCCAGAGCTAATCCGGAGCAAAGGCACACCCACTGCCAGGAAGGTTTGTGTGCAGGAAGCGAGTCTGGGCTGTCCTTAGGAAGAGGAAGTGGCTGCTAGTGCAAAAACATTTTTTTTTACTTTTCCTTCGAGGCTTTATGAAAAGTTTGTTATCTAGAATTTTAATGAATAAGGTAATAAAAATACTTTATTACTTGGGTAAGTGGAATTCTTTGGAAACTAAGAATTTCTTTTACTGAAAAGAATTATAAAGGGGTAAAAAAATTAAAAAAGCATTCCTTCAGACTAGCCTAAAGCAAATGATGATAGAAGTGAGATATTTAATTAACCTACAGCAAACCAAGTTCAGACCTTTGCTATGTCTCCTCTCCCCACCGCAACTGGGGAGGATATTTGGCTTTTCCTTCAAGTTCTTGCTTCAGAGCCTCAGCTAAGGCTCAGGGAGAGAAATCAGGAGAGATAGCTTCTCACTGTCTGGCATGTGGGCACCTGTGGGCTTCTTGGAACTAAAGAAGAGAGGGGGAACATTATCAATAATCTTCTAAGAGATACATTTTCAGTGAGATAAGGAAAACAGTTATCAGAGGTCCCGATTTTCCAAGAAACAGACTTTCAGCTGATGTCAGGAGAATTCAATGTCCTCATTACAACCGCAGTTTGCCTTTATAACACATTTTCTAATCAGATTGGTGAACCTTAAAAACGGAGTGTTCCTGAAATTGTGTGAAGAACTTCACTCCCTGTCTATGCTCGATTCATTTTTCTTTTACTTTGTTGCATGCGGAGACTATGAGAAATATGTATATAAATTTTCTATTCTAATGACCATTTTCCTCTCACCTAATTATTTTATGCTAATCTGTTTTTCCAGAGGCACATTAAAAATATAGAACTTTCTTACAAAGTGTTAAATATGCCCTCCCAAACTTGGCAGCTCCAAGACAATGAACGGCCCTACTGCAGCTGTGCAGCTTGCAACCTTGCTTATAAAAACATTTGTTAACAGGTTGGTTTTTGCGTGTTTACAATATTTGTGCGACTGAACTCAGCCCTTGCTCTGATTTTTGTCCAAGGCTTTAAGGCCGTTCTGCAGCATGTCTAGAAACATAAGAGCCAATGCAGAGAAACGTAACGAGAGTGGAAATTTAAATTTCCGACACGGAGAGGAAGAACAAGAGCAGCGGTGCATTCCCGTTTTGTGCTCATCTGTGCTCTGTGAATGCTGAGGTAGGTCAAAACTAAGGTGTGAATAAAACCCGAACGACTTCAAATGGGCCTTCTCAGGACAGGCCATGACGTGGCAGGTGGGGCTGGAGCCAGCCGCCCGTGTCCGGAACTCGAAAGCACCTCTGAGGGCAGGTTTCCTCCGCCCTGCACGTTGGCTTCCCTGGAAAACTTGAGGAAGTGGCGTATCCAGAAATAAGCACTTTTACAGATGGAGTGGGGGAATGAAAGCAAGGGAAAGAAAAGAAGAGTAAAGCCACCTGTCTGGCAACGTCAGGCGAGCGATGAGTCAGACCTGGAAGAGACTCATTTGGACAGAGGGCTGGCGGCGGGCCTCCCAAAGCAGGTGCTGTCATCCCAAGTCCCCGGCACTTTGCCGCAGGTGGGAGGTAGGACGCTCATGTCCCCTTTCTCGTATCCATTTGCAAATATGGAAGCCAAAGAGAGAGTGACAGACGACTCCACTGGTCCCCAAGTTAGTAGCTAAGGAGATGCTGAGGTTATTCAACCAGGAGGCCTCACAACTTACCTTCCATATCACAACCATGTGACTGTTTACAGAGACCCCTTCCTCCCTCCACAGCTGACAGCCCCATTGGGGCGTCCTGGGACTTGAAAGTTCTCTGGCTTAATCCAGTGAATCCACTAAAGGATGATGCCAAAGAGACTTGGCTCTAGAATCCGATTCCTATTTCCAGCTGGTTCTTAGGTGGAGCTGGTGCCCTGTGAGGCTGACCGACAGGCCTGGAGCATGGCACCAGCAAGGGCACCGTGGCTGCCGAGAACCGCCAAGTATAATAGTGCCGGGGCCAGGAGGGAACGGGGGACCTGGCGACAGGAGAGCCTGCCAGCTGGAGAGCAGCCTGCTGACCCCACAGGGCAGGCCGGGGGACACCCTCTTCACAGACACAGGGACCCGCTTCTCTCTGGACTGCTGCTGCCCTTGAGGGGAATGTCTCTCTTTCACAACCTTTTGACCACAATAAAGACATTTGTCATGTTTGGCCTCACAAAGTCATTCACTGTGAGCCTAGACCAATGTCAAGGGCTGGCCTTCGGAGTTCGGTGTGGGTTTCCAGTCTGACTTCACCACAAATGCCTTCAGGACCTCTTTCAAGCTCAGCTTCATTATCAGTAAAACGGGAGAGAACTAGAACCGACGGGTGTGCAGTGGTAATTGAGCAAAGGAAGCTTTTCAAAAGAACAAAAAGACAGTGCCTTCAACAGAACCAATGCCCCCAAAATGTAACAGGTGGAAACAATTTCTTCCTATGTCATTGAGAGTGAAGGCATGGCTTAGTCACTTTTGGTGGGAATGTGAAATGGCACTGTCCCTATGGAAGATGGTGTGGAGGTTTCTCAAGAACTTAAACACAGAGCTATCATACGATCCAGCAGTAGAGGAGGGGATACAAAAGCCGCGGTACATTTACACAATGAATACCACTTGGCCGTGAAAAAGAAGGAACTCTTACCCTTTGCAACAGCGTGGATGGACCCGGAGAGCATTATGCTAAGTGAGGTAAGCCAGTCAAAGAAAGACAAGTACCATAGGACTTCACGTACATGGGGAATCTAATGAACAAACTAAAGGAATCAAAGAAATAAAAACAGACTCATTGACAGAGAATAGACTGACGGCTGTCAGAGGGGAGGGAGTGGGGCGCTGGAAGAAAGAAGGTGAAGGGATTAGGCAAAAAAAAAAAACAACAACAACACAAAACACCCTCATACACACAGACAGCACCGTGGTGATTTCCAGAGGGAGAGGGGATGGGAGGAGGCGGAACAGGGTAAAGGGGGAATAATCAGTGATGGAAGGAGACTCGACTTTGCATGATGAACCCACACTACAATATACAGATGATGTGCTATAGAGCTGTACACCTGAAAACTCTATAATTTGATTAACCAATGTAGCCCCAGTGATTCAATAAAAGTTTAAAAAACAGAACTGTCACTTGATCCGGCAATCCCAAAGGCAACAAAATCATTATCTAGAAGCGGTACCTGCACCCTCCCCGTTCACTGCAGCATCACGCGCCACCACCAAGGCATGAAACAACCTAAACGCCCGCTGACGATGAAAGCATAAACAAAATGTGATGAACACACACACACACAGGGAAATATGATTCAGCCTTAAAAAAGAAGAAAATCCCGTTGTTTGCGACAACAGAGATTAACCCTCAGGGGCGTGTGCTCAGGGAGAAAGACAAACACCGCGTGGTACCACGTACATGTGGGATCTTAAAAAGTAACAGTGAACTCATAGAAACGGAGAGTGGAACACGGCCGCCAGGGGGTGGGGCGAGGGGAACAGGAGGAGGTGGGAGAGGTGTCACTTCCAGCCGCGACAGGACTAAGCCGTGAGGGTCTAACGTGCAACGCGGTCACTCCAGTCGGTAACACTGGATGGTCGGATTTAAATTTGCTAAGAGAGCAGGACTTAACTGTCCTCACGAAGAACAACTGAAAAGGTAAATATGTGAGGTGATGAACGTGTTGATGAACTCGGCGAGAGGAATCCTTACACCACGCATACCGAATCGTCATGTTGTACACTTTAAATATCCCAAAGTTGTCCTTAATAAAGCCAAAAAAAAATTAAAAAATTTTGTTTTTTGCCCATCAAATTGGCATTTTCAAAATATGAATATATGCAGCCTTGGTAATAGTTGGAGAAAACTGACGAACCAAAACCACCCTTGGCAGAAGTAGACATTATTGGCACAACCTTTGGGCACATGTTTCAAAATATCAACCGTGTTACACCTTATAAACCCAGCAGTGCCCTCTAGGAATCTCCCCTACACGAGCCAGAGGACAAACATGGAAAAATCTTTAAGGCTACATAATAGAGCAGTATTCGAAACAGTAAATATTTAGAAACAACAAAACTATTTGTCCAAGTAACAGATGTCCATATAAACTGTGCAACATGTATAGAAACAGAAATAAATGTATATATACTAGCCATTGTAACATTATTTGGAAAGAAAGAGAGGGTGAGGGAGATGGAGTGGGGTAGGAGAAATAGAGGGGGAGAGAGAGACAGACAGACACATGTTATATCAGTTTGAGAAGCCACGGTTTGAGGTATAATTTCATTTTTGGTGCCTACAGTTATAATACAAACTTCTTTAAAAAAGTATTCCCTTCCAGAAGCATGTCCTCAATAGTAGAAAAATGAATTATTCAAAACAATAGTTCTTAAAAGTTGCCCTTCAGGATTACTTTTTAAATCTGTTGTTAATGGTGATTAATTCCCTTGCCTGAGCTCTTTCTCAGTGTCCTTAGACTGTGATTAACTTCGGCACTGTGACAAAACGTCACCCATCCTAATCTTCAGCATACAAGAATATGGGATACATGGTGACCAGTGACTTTCTGGGTGATTTCAGTAAAGATTTCTACATAATTTGGATCATTAATATATTGCTATTAGTGGGCTATCACATCGTTATTAAACCACCTTCATACCATGTAGTAACCTTGAAGTCTTGTTGTCACTCCCTTAGTGAAAATATTCTTTTATTACAGGAAAAAAACAAAGCTACAACCAGGAAATGTATGTGTTTGCATCACGGAGACTTCCAGAAGAATTGCTTATAATTTAGACAGGTTTACCTTTTATTAAGCTCAATGTCTTAGAACTATCAGGAAGCACACCTGCACCTGAAAACTGTATTTCAAAACAAAATTATTGATCGAGATAGCAATCGGGTCTTGAAATTGGATTTTGCTTTTGAGTGTCATTTTCGTGAAGTTAATAGTGTCCCCAGTAATCACACAGTGCCAGCGGCGCTGTTTACTTAGCCGCCCTCAAAGGAGTTGGGAAGTTAAGAAAACAAAGGTGCTGTAAAGTGACTCTGAAGCGACTAGGGGTCTCCTTCAGGAGAATGACCCACAAATGTTAGCCCACTAAGTCTCTCCCAGCAGAGACACTGTAGCCAGGACCGGCTGCACCATTTGCAGGGCCCAGTGCAAAATGAAAATGCGAAGCTCCTTGCTCGAAACTCGTGAAGAATTGCAAGTGAAACAGCAGAGCCCTGAGCCAGTAGTGGGATCCCCGTCCCCTGCCAAAGCCCAGGGCGCAGGTCGCATCACGCCGAGGACCGGACCCCGACTTTAACTCTAACGCTATCGTTTGTCATTCAATGAACCGAGGTGACCCTTTAAAAGCAAACACAAAATACAAACAAGAACATCTGAAATGTCACAGATCACCAAGAAATACATCCTGTTTTCTGTTCTTCAAATCTATCTCACATCTGATGCCTCCATGGAGAGAAAGCTTAGGAAGATCACTGTTCCCAAAGCCACTAAACAAAACTCTGCCAACAGTTCTCATGACTCAGATCGATTCAAGCTGCCGCCACCCAAGCTCTGGGAGTGAATTTCCGGTCTGCGCTCACAGCTCCTGGGTGCGTCTCCATTTTCATTCCGTCTACTGCTTGGTAGACACCTAGAGTTCCCAGTCCTCTAGTTTGTATAAGGGCTTGGGGAACACAGAAACTGGCAAGTAACTGCAATTGACTTTAATGTGTTTAAATAAGGGGGAAAAGTGTCCACACTTCTATCACCTGTCCTTTTCCAAGTCTTACTCGTATTTACAAATCCACTTTTGACTTTGACATTTCCCGCAAAGTTCTAAGTCTTGAGCAGATGATGATGCCATTTCTGTTTTGACTCCGAGTCACCCCTCAGTTCAGCCCCACATGGCTGCCTTTGCGTCGTTCAAAGTTCAGATTGTCAAGTCTCAAAATTCTGTCCAAAGAATTTGGAGATCCTCGCCTCTCTTGCAGAGTCCTGCATGAGGGTCATGGAGGGGATGTTTGTAAATGACTTCCACCGCTTTTCAACTTCTGTAAAAAAAAGTCTGATTTTTCTAATTTTTAAAAATGTCAGTGTCCTAAGTACAAAGACATGGGGATTAACTTAACATCGCCAGATCTAATGCCTCTCATTGTTCATTTATTCTAATGGCGCCTACCAGAGCTGAATGGGCGGGATGTAGTCTTCATGTAACATGAGGGAATATCTCCATAGTTGTTCAGTCACTGCTTCAGGGCCAAGGTGAATTCTGTCTGAGGGTCCCAGAGAGGAAGTACCGTATTTTGCGGTGTCTAACCAGCACCCATGCTTTTGGCTCAAACTTTCAGGGGAATAAAAAAACTTTTGTTTTAATTTTTTAACACAATTTTTAATTTATTTATATTTAGATAACTTGTTTTTTTTGTGTGTTATAAAGGAATGTTAGCATTTATTTTTGTACATATTATGGTGCAAGAAATTCTATGTAAGAAATAATGACAAACCACGAGAACAGATACAAGATATTTCAGGTACTACCTGTGTATAATGCGTATCCTTATTTTCCCCTCAAAAATTTGGGCAAAAAGTGCACATCATACATGGCAAAATGCGCTATTTCACACAGACCAATATGGCTGCATGGGAATTAGACCGTTCCTGGGGATAGGCACAGCCTCAGAATTAATTTCAGTCCATTAGAGAAGCCACCCAAGAAAGACTCCAAGGAGCCTGCCCTTGTCTAACTTTATTATGCCAGCATCTCTCTCTGATAGGTAATCAGCTTTTAAATTCAGGTGCAAATAGAAATAAATTAAAGACGAGGTCCAAATCACAGAAGGGTAATAATATCCCTTTACACAAAATGGATTCGGTCTGTAGACCGCAAGCGCATTCTGACCCTTCAAGATTGATATATCACCGAGTAGAAAATATGATCACCTTTCATCAGGAAGCACTGTATCTCTCTTAGTAACCAAAAAAAAGTCACTGGTCCGTGTGAATTGAGGCCGGACCGCAGCGAGTACAGTGGATTGTTTTCACAAAGACAGGCGGGAAGTTTTCCTTGATCTGTATTCCATACCATGCCCTCCAGCTGCTTTCCAAGACACAAAAACACCAGTAGAGCAAAGCCCTACTCAGAATAATGTGGTATTTCAACTCTTTAAATCGGGAGGAAAATGCTGGCAGAGACTTTGATCGTGGGAAATGTAACATTTATAAGGGCACGGCTCATTACGCTATGATCACATCTGGAATTGGAATTGCCAAGAAAGCCGACCTCGGTGACTGATTTAATTACAAAGCAGCCTGCCACAACTTCAAATATCTGCTTTTCAAAGCCCAGATGGACACTTGGAGCTCATTTCCTGCCTCTCATTCTCTAGCGTTTCCAGATGAATGTCCGTCTGCCGAGGGCAATAATGGAAGGCCCTTCCTGTCCGCACCACGCACAGGGGCATGCCCTGCTGCCCGGGCTCCCAGCTGACTGAGTGATGGTTCCATTTTCATGGAAGAAATAGAAAAGAGCCCAAACACCGCCTGTCACAATTAAGCCTGCTCATTTGTCATCGTAACTTCGAGCAGGAGTGTTCCGTCTCAGTCTCTGCGCATCCTCGGTAATTGCAGAGAAGAAGAATGGTTCAAGGGAAATACCTTCGAAACTACCTGTCCAAAAAAAAATTTTACTCCCAAACAGGATTTCTTTTGCAGAACAAATTACTATACATTCTGAAAATAGCCTTTGTTATGAGAGTCGATAATGTGTTGCTTCCCTTTATTTAGAAAAGGAAGTTAGAGATAAAAAGGGTAAAAGGAAATCAAATCTGGGTCAAAGCAACATATTCTAAAGAACATCTTCTGGGGTTCAGCAGCCTCGTTAAGTAAGATAAGTCATTTCACATTTTCTCATGGGCCACCGCGATCTTCATTGTGTAGCACTAGGTCATTGTGTCAGGAGCTGGGGCAATAGCTCATCAGAACAACAGATGACAGACCCAGGTCTACCACTTTCAACTACCAGCTCCGTGGGTGCACTGGCCTCTCTGGCCCGGGCTTTCTCCTGTGAGGAAACGGGAAGAGCCCTGTCCACATAGTCAAGAGTCAAGATTAAATGACGTAACACGGATAATCCAAGGCCCGCATTCAAGAGGAGGCACTTCTCATAGTATTTTCGTAGAAACCAAGAAAAGAAAAACAAATTAGAGAAATATCTGAGTTTCAGCCTGCAATGATCTGAGGCTATCCCATATGTTTTTGACTTCTTCATTCTGATTTATGAAGGAGTCAAATGTTAGCGATTACAGAGCACAAGACATACATGCGTACAGCTTGTGTTTGTACACCTTCTATTTTTATTCCAGCCTTGATGGTGTAAGGGACCATGACGGTCTCTCACGAGTCAAACCCAATACTACTTGTGGTGACAAATTCCCAGCAACGTACGGTAACTACCTAATCACACATTTATCCAAAACGTCACAAAATCTATTTCCCTTTGGGTGTGAACAAATGTTCAAGATCATAGGTTCTATACAATTTTAGTTTTTTTTTTAAAATTACGTTTTCTTTTTTTCAGATTGTAAGTGCAGAATCAACCACCTTACTCCTCCAGCCCAACCCCAATATTTAATTCAACACTAGTCTTTTGAGATTCGGTTAAAACTAGTAATGCACAATTTCTACAATGTCCAAGAGCCTTGCTCAAGGGCACATAGCTGATCACCAGACCTTCCAGCTGTTGTCTCTACAGCCTGGTCTAATCTCATATGGCTCCTTTCCCCCTGCATCCTTGGAGCTGACAGCAGTCCCCTGAGCTGGGCGCTGGGGATTAGGAGGCTGTCTGTTGTCCTGCGACCATCTAGCTACACAGCTTTGGGAAAGTCACCTGCAATGAGCAGAACTTGCTAAAGAGGTTCCTACATAATCACCTTTAAAAAAAATGGAAATTATATCATTAACTATTTATGACCCATACAGAAAATTCAAGCAATTGAGAAAATATAAAGAAGAAAGTAAAAATCACCCATTGTTCTCTGACACTGCATGTTTTGGTCCATGTCATTGGATCTCTGTGCACACACACGCATAAATACATTTATACATATGTGTTACTCTCATCCATGCTATTTAATACTGTGTTCATGTGACAACTTTAATGCATACTTTTCCACTTAGTAAAAATTATAAAAATTGTAAAAAGTAGGACTTGGTAAGCTCCTTTTATGTAAAATCTAATTTTTAAGGCTCAAAATAAATTTTACAGCTCTGAGTCACAAATAAGGTATTTGCTGAAGGCCACAAAGTTGGTATTTGCTCCTGTCGGGATGAAATAAGATCTTAATGCAGGCAATTCTGAGTCAACATGCTACTTCATAATGGCTGCTTTGTATTCATTGAATAAATACCCAGGATTTATTTTAAACAAACACTGATGGGTACTTAGACAGAGTCAATATTTTCGATATTATTAAAACCTTATTGATGATCATCAAATATGTCTTTGTGTATTTGATCATTTATCTCCTCGGATATATTTGCAAATGCAGAATTTCCGGCACAAAAGGTACACGTCTTCGATGTTGATACACACGGCCAGGTTGAATACCACCGCTTTATGGAACAGCCGCTGCCTGCCATCCCGAGTGAGTGTTGTCAATATTAAAATGCGCAGAGATTTCCTTCATCAACACAAACCCAGAACTAAAAACACGCATTTGCTGTGATTATAAGACTAGTCTTTAAAATTTAATCATTGTTTCTTGAGTGATTATAAAGTAGGCACTGTGGGGATATGGCAGGATAGTAGGAAGCTAGGAAAGCCCCTGGCGTGTGAAGTGGGGAAACTGAGACAGATGGCTGATTCAAAGGGGCCCCACCCAGCACCAGGACTCACCTGCCTCCTTCTCCCTTGCATGGCCACTACCTCAAGGAGTAAGCTCTCCGGACAGTGAAGTTCTGACTCATGTCCAATAATCTTGGGAACAAAGCGTCAGGTCTGTTGACCACTGAGACAGAGTTCTGGTCAAGCTAGAGAGAACATGTAGACCTCCATTGTGTTCCAGCCCCAGGCCCACAAAAGCAGCAAAACCAGATGAAGGGACACTACGACTGCATCAGGCACAGCTGCAAGGACCAAGGACCCCCTTCCCTAGAGACGACCAATCAGTAGAGACCAGGACCCTAAAAGGACACACCTGGAAAGCTGATGAATATTCTATTGGATCCTCCCCTGAGACCTCCCCCAAAATTCTCGCTTTTAGCAAACAGATAAAAACCCTGAAGACAAAGGACCCAGTACACGTTCTCTTTCTCTCTAGAGCATGCTCGCATCTCCCCGCCCCTGCCCCGTTCTTTCCTTAGGTGCATATCCTTTACTCTCTTTCTTCTAAGGTCCATGACCCTTCTTTTGCCTTTGCGACTTGTTTCCTGAGTCCACACAGCCCAGCTAGCTCACTTCTTCTGCCTCTGTGACTTTCTTGCTAAAAGACCAAGTGAACCTTCTATTGTACTAGAGTCCTTGACTCTGAATTCTTTCTTAGACGAACTCAAGAACTGAAGTCTAACACCATCGCTAACAGGGAAACAAATAGGCATGTTTGCTTCATAAATTGTGTGATCTAATTCCTGAAAAACCACCACCTTTGGGAAGCAGGAAGGACCACCTCACTAGTAGGGTGACAAAAACAGTATTATTCCGTGCAGAAATGTCACTACATGCACCAAGAATTTTCGTATGTTCATATTCAACAAGTCACCAATTCTGCACAAGGATTCAATGTTAGGAAAGTGACAAGCGATGTGGCCCCAAAATGTTTAGCATCAAAAGTTTTTCATAACATCACCTATGAAAGTGAAAATGGAAAACTTAAATATGAAAAGTAAACATTGATTATAGAGTATGGCACATCCGTGAGATGAGCTTAGTAATCTTTGTAGGTTACTTTAGTCATGTGCCAAATGCTCTTAATGTTTTAAGCAAAAATTCAGTGTAAGCACTGAATAATTCTAATGAGCAAATGTGTGCTATTTGTATAAAATGCAAAGGAAAGCTGCCCAACATGTTAATAATGGTTATTAGAAGATATGTTTACTTTCTCCTTTATGGTTCTTTCCCCCCTCTAAATAGTCTACAATCAGTTGCATTTTTATGCAAAACAAAAACCTATTTCCAAATTCACCTTTGTGTTACCACTGATCCATATGCAGAACCTGAAAGTCCCCACTTAAACCTCAGCCACTGTCAGTCCTCCAAACCATTCAGCTGACTCACATCTATGCCAAAGTCCTTCCTGACTGGCACCTGGACTCCGGATCCTGAATGCCGGTCTGTAGGAAAGGTTTTCCTCGTTCCTCCCTGTTAGTCTCAGGCTGTCCAGCACCTCTTGCTTTCGGGAAGCCTCATTCCCCTACTTCACATAATTCTGTGAAACTTTTAATCAGGTGAGTCTGTCTGGCGTGCCACAGAATGTCCCATCTCTGAGACACATGATTAGTCCAGGGAGAGGCAGGCAACACAAGGTGGGCCCACCGGAGCCCTGTGGGTGGAGAGCAGCTTTGAGGCATGTCCTCTGAGCTCCAGGGAGGTGTGCCTGTGACCAGCTTGCCGTGTGAGAGCAGCTGGAAGCTAAGAAACAAGTAAAGGCTAAGAGATGAAGAGAGAGAAACGTGTCCCTGATGGTATCTGTGAATCCTTGATCCACCTATGCCTGAAGCTACTCTGGTCCAGAAACTTCTCAGGTATGTGAGCTCCTAAATTACCTTTTTCTTTAAGCAAGTTTGAGTGTAATTCTGCCACTAATCACCAAGAGCACTAATAAAGGATCCAACCAAACCACGGCATTTCAGAACCACCTTCAACTCTGCTGTGCAGCACTCTCAACTCATCTCTTATTAATGCACATGTTCAGAGAAAGAACAAAATTTGAACGCATATTCAGTTAAGTTTCTCATGTGACCTTCGACCTTGCAGTGACTTCCTTTTTAAAAATGTTGTCCTGTACACCATATCTCTATTAAATGTCAATGAATTCGACGCACTGATGAGTTTTTTCTTAGCTTGCTATTAAGGTCATTTACATTTATACGTCCAGCCTTCCCAGGTGCCTTGACTCAATCTGCAAAATTAATGAGAATGTTCTTTTCTATCATGCAAATCATTCCATGCGATTATTGCTCTTGAATGGAAAGGACTCAGCAGGGTGCCGGCTATGGGACCGGCATCCGCCTCAGCTCCAGCTGGACGGGCGTTCTTCCATCCTGGCCAGTCCAGGGCCTCACAGTGCCAGGTCCGCCGTGTGGGGAGTGGGCAGGGCGGGTCACCCAGGAACGGACTGCCCCCAGTGAAATCTCTTTAAGGCCACTGTAGATTTTAAATTGTCTGCAGACAGATTAGGAAAAGGACAAAATAATGAAACTGCCAATCACAAAATAATACACTTGTATGGAGCTTCAATTTTGCAAGGGGACTTTGGAAGCCTTTGTAGGGTAGAGTTGACGGCACTTGGAATCTTGAAAAGATTTGTGGTTTCAAGTCTAGAAAGGAGCAGAGAAAGAGAAAGGAGAGAAGAGTTGTCGGCTTGATGTAACCAAGAGTGAAAGGAAAGGATGGATCAGGGTTTCAGAACACCGACCCCGCTGAGAAGCACGGAGGGCATGATGAGAAGCAGGGCGATTCCCAGAAGGAAGTGCTAATCAAGGAGTGCTGTCACCTCAGGACAACCGAGGAAGACCGTGCATTGCTGGCACAGACAAAGGCTGGTCGGGGACCGACTGTGGGCGGAATCCACGGGAAGCTGTCTTAAACCTTTCAGCTGCAAAGTAACAGCATAGTTACAACTGAAAGCCCCAAATGATTCTCTGCTGTAGAACATCAGAAGCCTATTTCTCCTCAGCTCTACTGAATAGGATTCAGCAAGGATTTGGGCTTGAAGCTAGGATGAACTGGAAAAAAGTTAACAGATATTTACCAGGTGAACTAGCCCCAAAAGTACATGTATATAGATATATAATTGAAGGAATATACATCAGTGACTCTCAAAGTCCAAGCCTTCACTCATGGGAAGAGAATAAATTAGTGTGGGTTTAGAAACATCTGAACGTTACATTGTGATTGTGGGTTCTTTTTCCACAGAACATGGGAACACTGTGCCCTTGTGACATGAGGTAAGCAGGAGAGAGTGGGGGGACAGGAAGTTCAGTGTTATGCTACCGGAAGAAGGGAGGTGGTGGTAGGCAGGCAAGGCTTCATTTCTTCTACCTGGTCAAGTGCCTCCCCCCTTGTCCCAGCAGAAGGGTAAGCTAGTCTCACCCTTCTGTGCTCCATTTGTATGGCCCATTCGTTCCTTCAGGAAGTGTCTATCGATGGCCCGTAACCTAAGAGGTGCTGGAAATGAAACAGTTCAGTTTTGCCGCTTGACTACTCTGTGTTCAAGTCCAGCATCGGATGAATAGGTGGTAAATTTGGTCTCTCCCCTGCAACAGAGCAAACGGAGAGTGGGAACCAGAGAATTTTTCTTAGAAATTCAGATTGCCTTCTGTTCTCTGTCCCAGTTTTAATCATCGTTATGACTAGAGATTAGCAAGGAGTTAGTTATTTTCTCATAGAAAGGGCATGGGAAGGTAAGATAAGGACCTCATCACCGTTATTTGCACATATAAACGTGCCCATTTGACCCTGTGGACTTCTAGTCTCTACCCCCAGAGAACAGAGATGATTTCTTTATTATGATTTTCTTTGTATGAACAATTTATAAGTATTATTCCCCATGGAAAGAGAAGTTTTGTGAATATTATAGCATTCTTCTACAGCTATTGATTTTAAAGATTCCTGCACTTGAAAACTGTAAAAAAGATACATTTGAAGAAGGAAAATGGTCTTAATAATAATTCCAGGTCTGTGGAAAGAACGGCTGTGCTGATGAAGACTCTTTCATTTCTTCCTTACATATCCTTGCCGTGCCTTACACCAAAATGTCCTCTCACTGCGCAGAAGAGCACCACCATGACTGGTGGTAGGGCATCAGAGGAAACGCTTCCTTTTTCTTTTTATCACGTAGCTCTGACATCATCATAGTCACGCTTCTCCATCAGTTACAAAGAAATAGACTCCGGTTGTTTGAAATCAAGGCCTGGATGGAAACACTTTACATTTTAATGTTCAGACATCTTGTAATTGGAACAACGCAACATACACCACGAAATTTCAACAAAGGAGAATTAACTCAGTATTCCCTTTAAGGTGCTCTTGATTGGGGGTTTGTTGACGGGTGACCACGGCTTGTGGGTTGACATTTTCTTTTGTGACACACTCCAAATCCTATCTCATCGATGAATTCATCGTGGAACTCACATTTTAAGACCTATATTCTTTGAAATCATCTACATAATTGAACTAGAGATGAAGATCGCTTCTCTGAGATGGTAAAACCATATCCGGTTCTACACATCTCGTTGGAAGCTAGTGATGGAAATCACAGGGCCTTCCCCCGGTGGAGCACCCTGAGGTCTCAGGACAACTTTGCAAGCATCGCGAGCCTTCATTTGGCCCAATCACAGAGAAGCAGAGTGATCCAGCCATGGATTTGCTTAAACCACAATTTCACTGTAGGAGATCAGAACCCACACATCCTGATTCGCAGGCCAGGACCTTCGAATTACAGTACCAGCACAAAGCTCCTTCTTTCCCTTACAGAAATGTTTTCATGAGAACGCGTAAGGACTTGGCTCACCTGAGGACTTCAGCGAGGTGTGCCATTAGCAGAAGACATTGCTTCTGATCTTTCATTTTCCTGATTTTCTCATTAGAGAGCAAGTTTTCTCGGGGAAGGAACTGAACATGTCTTGTCCTCTGACATCCTCAACAGTGAGCTCAGGGTAGCATAGCAAGAAGGAGAACACAGCATATCATTTAAAAATGAGCCTCTGGTATGTGAAGTAGCATAATGACATCATTTCTAGACATTTAGGTTGCGTTTCTCATACCAAAAGAGATAGTGTGTGGTTAAGTCCATGGAAAAGTAGGCGTTTAATAAATATAGCAAGGAATTCTGCTTATATGAACTTTAAAATTGTTTTCAGTTTGTAAAAGGGGCAGATGGCAGGTATCCCATCTGTTCTAGTACATGCTGCTCATCTACCTGAAAATTTCCCACACCCACTGAAGTTTTTACAACATCCTCTGGCCTCGTTGACACCAAACACTAATTACTATGTTGCTGCCGTGTTAGTTGACAATCCTTACCCCTCTAACAGGCTCCGCGCTAAGCTCCTCACACACATTTTCTGATTAGTAGTCACAACAATTTTTCGAATTAGGCACTAATACCATCATCACCTTTTACAAAGGAAGAGAGAGAGGGAGGTAGCCAAATTTCCTAACTCTGCCAAATTAAGAGGCAAAGCTGGGCATTCAAGCCAGTTCCTTCAGACTCCATGGCCCTAGTCAGTAGCAGCCACCTCTGTGGCAAGGCAGGAGGTGAGGCGGGGGCAGGAGGTGAGGAGGTGAGGCATGGGGCTGGGGGAGAAGGCAGGGATGAGGACAAAGCCAGGATGGAAGAAATGATCTGCACTGAAAAGCACCATGAGGTCATGGACAGCAGAACACAGCATGGGGCTAAAGGGGAGAAAAAGGAAGTCTGAACTGAAGCAGCAGGAATACAGCAGAGGAGAAAGCACTGGAGCTTAGGGACGGTGCATACAAGCATATGAACGAGGTAAGGGCGGGGGCGGGGGGGTCCCAATGACCCTTTGTTCTTAGCTTTGGTTCCTGGGAGAATGCCACTACCTTTGACAAGAAGAGAAGGCATGAGTCTGGGAAGGGAAAAAACATTGTCTGGGAGCCTCTAGTCATGCAGCTTTGCCTGATCCCTTCCCATCAGCTCCAGGGTTTTATGACTGATCACCCGATCAAATCTGAGTTCTTCTATAACTTATTGATACAGGCGCCTGTCTTCAACTCAGGGCCAATGAACTGGTTTCTACCAATTTCCCTCTGCCAGCTGATACACACTGTTTGGAAGGAGATTTCCAATGGAGATGGGTTTTGTTTTTGTTTCTGTTTTCCAAGAGAGTAACTATCCTAGCGGAAGTCACAGGATGGCCAGGCCATAGAAAAGCTATTTGGGGCTGGCGGGTCCCTGTGTGTCTCTCACACCATAGAGACTGACTCTACTATTGACCTTCACATGTGTTTAAAAATATGTAAGGTCACAAGCACATTAAGTTGGCCATCTTTTAGTATATCCTGATGAGAAATTTTACTGGGGAAACATCTGGCAGGCAGCACAGAACTTCAGCGCGTAGTGAAAATGGACTTCTCGTAGGGACGTACACTGCCCATGTTTTCCTCCCAGTTTGCAGCCTCTCAAGGCTCCTGGCTGTGCTGGGACCCCATTTGGGATGATTTGCTCTGAAATAAATCCGTGAAATTCACTAGTGTATTAAAGGCTATTAGACAGCCCTTTTCTTTTGCTCACTTTATCTTTGAAAAAGCTGTACATTTGTTTCACATAAATATACTCTCTCTCTCTCGCTAAGAAGGAGCAAAGTCACAGCCAAGGACTAGAGGGAAATTTATTTTCAGAAGTAGTGAGAAGAAAAGTTCCATGAAAGTCTTGGCTTCTGTATTCATGTCAATACGCACAATTCTGCTCAACTTGAGCACAGTATTATTCAAAGTCTGGTTACAAAATGGGATTACATTCTGGGAATTGGCAGTTCTGTGAAAGAGTCGGTGAGAAGAGGAAAGAAAGTGATGCCTCCTTTGCACACAGGCACACAGCTCACGGGCTGATGCTCCCCACATCCCGTGGAAACACCGCGGACCGGCTCCCAATGAGCGAGTGAGAGGAAGTCCAGAATTAACGAGCAGCAGGGAGGCTCTATGGTGAGTCGTTATTCAAAGAGTCAATGTACTTGGCTATTACGGTGAATGACGAGATGTCTTGATGATGGGAACTATAGGCTAATGTTCTCATTTGAATGTTTTCAAACACCTACTATGAGCTGGTACCATGACCAATGCTAATCTAGAGATGAAACTCACTGTTTTGCTTTCAAGGTAGTAATATGAAAGAGAATGGGATAGGTATATAGAGAGATTTAAAGAAAGTGCTGTGCTGAGCATAGAAGGATGGAGAGATTAATTTAGATCAACATCAATTAGTTCTAAGAAGCTGGCTGATTTTTGGGGTGCAACTTGGCTGTTACACTGCATAAGACTTGAAAAGAGTCGAACACCTGATCGTTCAACTTTCCTTTGTTATTAGGCTACCGCTATAATTTCACTTTAAAGCTATGGTATACCACTTAATACAGAAACATGTATAAACCATAGGTTAAGAATTTCATGATAAAAAGATTGTATGTTAATTTCTGGTCCAAGTCTTGTTTTCCCAGATGTAGCAATTTTATTTCTCTGTTATGGAAAATTATTTGTTCCTCATGTCAGGATAGAAAATAACTCTCAATTTAAGATTCTTTTGACACTTCATGTAAGCAAAAGGGAGTCACAGATTAAACTGTGACCGAGTAGCAAATTGTTTCATGCAGAACCTATTTTATTTGCCATTATGTTCCTGATGACATTGGCCTTTGTGGTCAGGCAGGTATGTGAAGCCCGTGTCTAAATGTCACCTAGATTTCCAGTCTGGACATGAAGGATAGCTCGAGGCCCACTGTACCAGACAATCAATACCACGGTCACGGGTCCCTTGGAACTCCTTCTGACCAGGCCTGACAATCTGAACTCACATGTCTCAGTCAGTTTGGGCTGCTGGACCAGAAACAACAGAAATTTGTTCCTCAACCCTGGACACTGGACACCCAAGATCAAGATTCAGTGGCTGGTGAGAGCCCACTTCCTGGTCCACCCATGGCCACCTTCTCTTGTCCTCACGTGGTCGCAGAAAGGGTGAGGGATCTCTCGGGCCTCTTGCTGTGTGTGTTTGTTTAGGAATCCTTCACACAAAGGGCGCTAATCTTGTTCATGAGGGCTCCACCCAAAGGTCCCATCTCCTCATACACATTGGAGATCAGGCTTCAACACTTGAATTTGGTGGGGACACACACATTCCATCTACAGCAGTGGTGACCTCTCTCAGTGTTCATCACCCATGCTACACCTTGGTGGATTGTCCCTGTCTACTATAGCATCCAAGAGTCAGAAGTACCTGGGGGCTGCCATCTTCCCCACAGCCTGGGGATCTATGACTGTCGGGTGTGGGAGAATAACAGCTGAACTCCCTTGTCTCTGGCTGGGGTAAGTCTGACTCATACTTCAGAGGTCCCGGTAGGATTGGCTGGGCACTGCCCATTGACTAGAGGACTTTTGCCCAAGATCTCCCCTTCACCTGGCTTCTACCTGCTCCCTGTCCTGCTTCCTTGGTTCTTTCCTTTTCCCTCCTTAATGAATCTCTTGCACGTAAATCTCATCTCAGGTGTTGGAGAACCTTATTTAATAAAACGAAGAGCTTCATTATTTAATAATATGGTTGACATTTCACTACTTCCAAAAATAATTTGAATTTCTTCTGATATTTTCCCTTAAATTCATATACTTTACTTGTCTACACAAACAATGAACTACACGTTTCTTCCTATTCATAAAACCCATGTTGGTAAAGTCACTATGGGAAACAGTATGGAGGTTTCTCAAAAAACTCAAGATAGAGCGACCAGGGGACCCAGTAATCCCACCCCGGGGGGCTGGCCAGAGGTGATGAAGTCACTATCTCGAAGAGACTATCTCGAAGAGACATCTGTACTCTGTGTTCACTGCAGCATTGTTCATGCTGGCTGAGATACAGAAATGGCCTAAGTGTCTATCAAGGAATGAAGGGTTGAAGATGTGAGATTATATACAGGTGGTGCGCGCGCGCGCGCACACACACACACACACACACACACACACACACACAATGTAGTTCTCATTCAGCCACATGAAAAGACATTCTGCCATCTGCAATAACCTGGATGAACCTCAAGGGCACACACTAAGTGAAACAGGACAGACAGACAAAGACCAACACTACAATCCCACTTAGATGTAGAACCTAAGGACAGCGACTCACAGCCACAGAGCAGGTGGCAGCTGTCAAAGGCAGAGGGGTGGAGGAAGTGCAGAGATGGTAGGCAAAGGTGCAAACCTCCAGTTAGAGGACAAAAGCTGAGGGACTGACCAGCACCGCAGTGTGACTATAATTGACAATACTGTATTGCATCCATAAATGTTACCTTCACACAGAGCTTTGATATTCTCCCCACACCACCACCACCAAAATGGTAGTTAGGTGAGGTGAAGGGTGTCTTAACTAACCTTATTGTGGTAAACATTTTGCAATAGATATATGTGTGTGTATGAAATCATCACCTTGTATAGAGACATCCACAGTGTTACATGTCAATTGTATCTTAATAAAGCTGGAGAAAAAAATAATAAAACCTATCTTGAACTGCCTGAAGCTTATCCTTATCAGTTTAGCAATTCATTCTTCACATAGAAAAGCTCACAGAATTCATTTTATATGACCTCTTCCAGGTCTCTTGCAAGCCTGTTTAACTGTTCCCAGCAGTGAGTCACATTGGGTCCGTGGGGTTGGGGCGGGGATGGGGCGAGGCACTTCTGTGCAAGTGGTTTCCTCCACTTAAACATTTGTCATTCGTACTATTTTTGAGCCCCTTCCAAATGACAATATTAAAAATCACTTTTGAGGATGAAATTTAATAAAAACCTTTAAAAGTCTAAATTAAAAAAAAATTGTTGCATACATCAGAGTCTTATAGTAATTCCCAAAACCCTTCTATATGACCAGAATAGAATCAGAGCCTCTTTAACCTGAAAAGCAGTATCTCACATGAGGCAAGGTGATGGGGAACATAATCCACCTATTTCTCAGACCCGCAGGTAGGCTGCGGGACTACAGTAAACTTGGAGCCAGCCTTCTGTAGACGCCTGGCAGAGGTGGGGAACCTCACCACCCTTCCCCAGCTCCGTGGCCTGGAGCAGAGCAGCTCTGCAGAGACGGGGTCACAGCATCCCTGGCACCTGCGTGGTGGGGCCATTGAATAGCGTAAAGATGGCCAGCCTTGGGCAGCATGGAGGACCAAGCTAACACCATCCTTCCAGATTGCTTCACACCTAGAAATACTAAATTAAATATACAAACATTTTCTTCTATCTACATATGTATAGATAGATAAGCTCAAAAGAGAAGAGGAAATGATTGAGGTTTCAGAAAGGCACAATAAGTGAAGATGGGACCCAAAGCGGAGCAATGACCTTGGGGACTGAGGCCAGGGCAACTGGACGGAACTGGACCAGCAGGGAGAGGAATGGAGACGGCTGCCGAGTGCTGGGATCCAAAGAGCTGTTCCTTCTGAGTAGAGAAGCTCCGCCTACCAACCCAGGAAAGAGTCCAGGACCCCTGGGCTTCTCCAGCCTGACTCTCCACTGTGGGGTCCCGAACCCGCATCATGACGTGTGGGGAGCAGGATGTTACCACCGCCTACCTGCTGCCAGAACCCCAAGCTAAAAAGGAATGTAAAAACTGTCCCCAGTCAAAACGTGAGTAAGAACACTAAAGATCTGAAGGACATAATGAACAATCTTGATGTCAGGCACACATACAGAACTCTGGCCCAAACCATGGGACCCACCTCGTCTTCGGAAACACTTTCTACTTTCTACTTTCATTTCACGGTTAATGGGGCTGAGACAAGGTCTGTAATTCCTATTAAGAGAAGTGCACTATTTTTACTCAATATGTTAGTAACTTGCACCGTATTTTTACACTTAGCATTTGATGGAAAAAATGAGAAATTTGATCCTTGCAGGGAGATGAGAATGGAAGAGGGTTGCCTGCCCCAAGGAGGGGAAAATGATGAAGAGCGCTGATCGTCACAGTACACACACACACACACACACACACACTGACAGTAGATCTGTAACATCTAGATCTGTAAAAGTATGTGGTTTCCACTTATAGTTCCTCATAGCCCTGGAAAGTCAGTAGGATAGGCTCACAACTATACTTTTTACAAAAACACACAAAGATTCATTGATGAAGTGACCAGCCTGAAGAACAACAAGCCTGACCCCTGGCAGTGAATGGGTTTCGTCCGCCCTTCTTGGCATGCCTCAGGGCTCAGTGACTTTGAACATCGGAAACAGCCATTCTCTGGAAATGCTCCAACCCTAAAGAGAGCCACTAAACTAGCACCTTCCAAAGAGACTCCATGACCACACAGAAGTATGAATGACAAGACCTGCTAATGCAGTGGCCTAAATAGGAAAGTATGTTCCAATATGCTAATTCAAGTCCAAGTCCATCTTCAGAGCCGCAGAGGTTAATCATGGGAAATACACATCGTTCCTGTCTTCTCCATTCACTGCCCACTTAAAGCAATGGAGGCAACCTCAAAATGAGTTCGGCAGAGGCCTTCCATTTATTATGGTGAAAAAGATAAACCCCAGTATCCTCTCTGGTCTCTTGTATTTTCCTAGTAAAATTCATGCTCTGGCCCTGACTGGTATGGCTCAGTTGGTTGGGGGTCATCCCTCAAAGAAAAATGTTACTGGTTTGGTTCTTGGTGAGGGCACATATCTGGGCTGTGGGTTCAATCCCTGGTTGGGATCTCCAGTCTGGGTACACAGGAGAGGCAACTGATCAATGTTTCTCTCCCTCTCTTTCTCCCTCCCTTCCCCTTTCTCAATAAATAAGTAAAATCTTTAACAAATTATGCTCCATAATCATTCTAGAATCATTTACACAAACACAAGTCTGATCATATCATCCTTTGCTTGAAGACTGTCCTGGTTTTCTGTCCCCCGAGTCTGACCTCCGCCCCCTCGCACCGCACCTGTGATTTCCACACCTGTGATTTGCACATCTGTGATTTCCTGGGATGGGTTGTGTTCATCCCTCACCTCGCCGCGGAGACTCCTTGTCTTGTACAGCGTGCTCGAGCAGTTCCAAATCCTTCTGACTCATACAGTTTTCCTCTGTTTTCTTTCCTTTTTCACACCCTCTACTATTTTTGTTCTCAAAGCAAACACCTTTTCCCCTAACTCTGTGGACCACTGTAAGACTGATTTCACATTGTAGCTTCTTTGGAAGACACAATATTCTGGCCCCAGACTGAGGAGCTTCTTAAAAGGTCATCTTCCCTGTCCACCTCTGTCATGGATACACCCAGTCACGTGACAACTATCTACGTCTCTGTCTTTTAATGCACACATGGGTAGTTTTTCTCTTACTTGAGTCAGGGAGCCCTGGACACCAGAGGTCATGATGATTTGTTCATTGTCTTTGAATTTCCAGCATCTAGTTGAAGGCTAGACACATAGAAGGTGCTCACTAAGGATCTACATGCCTGAGGTGAGATTAAATCATCTCTTTTAAAAGTATTTTCCTACTTTCTTTCATCTTTGCTTCTATTACATTTGATCTGTTCTTTTTGGTACTATCTTTCTCTTCAACATGCCCCTCCCATGCAACTCTCTAAATTCCTGGCACAAAAACCAGAATAAAGTAACTGATGAGAGCAGGATCATTCATTTTTCCTTAGCTCTAGGCCCATAAAGTAGGTTGTAATAGAAAACTAAAAGAGCCCACTTTATTTCTTTAAAAGTTCCCAGGTGAATAAGTCCAATCAATTTCCTTCTCCAGAAGTCTCAATGTAATAAAACTTGCAGAAGGAAATTGATTAGGCATTAGAACCTACATTGCCACTGAGGTCCCCATCCTCCCTCCCTTTGCCCGTATGAATCACGCACTAAAGGGGCTGCCCGGACACAGGAGTGCAGCTGCGTCACCAGCCTCACTGACTTCGTGCTGGAAGAAGCCTGAGAGGTGTGTTACAGTGTCACATGGGGGCCACTCGGATCCCCCTGTAACAGTCATGGATGTATGGGAACTAAGTGATTTGTGCCTGTCTACAGTTGTAACCAAAAAGAGGAAATGAATCACAGCTCCTTTTTTCAAAACTTGAAGAATTCCGGGAACAGATCTCCTTTTTCCAAAATGCTTTACGTACCACGTTTCCTTGCTAGCTCAGTTAGTGGCCACTGCCTGCCCACTTTTATATTGGCCTTCACCTGAGAAAAAAAATTAAGACTCACTTGCAGGGGTGTCCCACCTTTTAGCGTCCCTGCGCCACACTGGAAGAACAGTTGTGGACATTGTGACACGTAATCACAAAAACATCTCGTGTTTTAAGTAAGTTTACGATTTTGTGTCGGGCTGCATTCATAGCCCTCCTGGGCTGCATGTGGCCTGCGGGTCGCAGGTTGGACACCTCTGATTAGCTTTCCATTTACCGTTATTACTGTCCAAAGTCGTTAAGTGCAAAAATTCAAATAACTCATTTTTTTAGAAAGAACAGAAAGAACTGGTTACATATATATATAGAACTCACACACATATATTTTAAAAAAGCATTAGCCATCATCACCTGAAAATGCATGGACTGAAGTTCCCCCACTGGACTGAGTAGCATATGGCCTTGACGAGACAAAAGGCAAGGGTGGTGCCTCTGAACCAGCCTGAAGCTCTGCACAGGGCATGGGACCTGCGGTATTATTTGCACCACGAGCTACAGCAGAACCTGTACCAAAATGCATGCTGCTGACCACAGGGGTGGCCAGTGAGAGGCTCTTCCCACCGGACCAACATCCTCTATCACCTCTCTGAGAAAACGTCACTGCAGACCGTCCTTCTGCCGCCAGGGCCGAGCCCCGCCCCTGTCCCCCCCATAATGGGAGCTCAGAAATCCTGTTGAATTAGTTGGTAGAGGAAGAAAAGGCCAGTGCAGTGGGAAGAACATGGCTTTGGAGATGGACAGTCTTGTTCCCAGTCCCAGCTGGGCTGCTGCTTCGTGCTGAGAATCCTGGTGAGCGACTTAGAACTCTACAATCTGCTTCCTCACCTGTAAAATATGCATCGTAATCCCCATCTCGCTGCTTCTGAGAATGCTGTTAAATGAAATAAGATCTGGTGTGTGAGCGCTTGGCCCAGTCCTACCACATGCATTTCTCAGCCCATACTTTCCCCTCCCTCGGATGGAAGGCAGAAATAATGACCTAATTAAATGTGATGAATCGGAATAATCAGATAAAAATCATCCGTTGGCGAACTCATTAGATTAGGAGATTAATGACTGGAGTAAACACAGCCAGGGCGGGGGTTAATCTTAGGAGTGCAGGACGTAGGGCCTGGTCTCTGCTTGTATCTTCAAGTCAGGTCTCCTGTGTCCGGCGGGAAGGCAGTTCTTCCGGTTGTTCAGTCCAAATACAGAGCAGTGACTCACCTTTGCCACGCACACCTCAAAGCGCCCAGTGTTCTCGATGTTGGGACGACAGGGATGGAAGACCCAGTTCCGCGAACGTGTATTGTGTTCAGACCGCTATGGACGAGGCAGGCTGGGAAGGCACTCAGAACACTGCCTACCTTTTGCTGTCTATTCCTTCAAGGGGAAGTGTCTTCCACGGTGAACAATACGGTAAGCGTTCATCAATTAGGAACAAGGCAGATTTTTTTCCCCCATCACTCACAAGTTGGAAAAGACTTAAAGCATAGGTAGCAAACACAAGGCCCACGGGCTGAATCCGGCCCTCCACCGTGTTTTATCCGGCCCAGCACCTTGTTTCTAGCCAGCGGCAGCACCAAGTTCTCCCTTAACTGTTAAGGAGTAGTTACATTTACACAGTCCTAAAATTACATTCAGCCCTTTGAAGGCAACTGCGAGGCTGATGTGGCCCCCGGTGAAAATGCATTTGATACCCCTTAAGTCTTAAAGCCACATCTTTTAAGTTCCCCATTTGACAGAGAGGGGAAAAGAGACCTGGAGGAGGAGCATGCTTTTCTCAAGTTCCTAAAATTGGTTTTTGGCAGAAAGAGGGTGGGAACATAGGAAGGCTCATATCTAGTCCTGTGCAGGCTGTACGACTTCAGGCTACTGGTCCATTGGAAACCTGGGACCTTTGCCTGAAAAACAATCCAGCTCTGGCCGGTGTGGCTCAGTTGGCTGAAGCGTTGTCACCTACACCCAAATGCTGTGGGTTCGATTCCCAGTCAGGGCATGTACCTGGGTTGCGGGTTCGATTCCTGGCTGGGGAGCCTATGGGGGGCCAACCAATCAATGTTTTTCTCTCACCGTGATGTTTCTCTCCGCCCCCCCCAACCCACACTTCCTCTCTCTAAAAAAGCAATGAAAAAATGTCCTCAGGTGAAGAGTGAAAAAAAAACCCAATATTCATATTATGTGCCCTAGTTGGGTGACTCTTATCTTGAGGGCAATGGAGACGGTTCACGTGTGACATTCTGGTGCGGAGCCAGCTTTGTTTCTTGTTCAGTTTTCCGAGCCAGAGTCACAGAGGCCATTGGGCTCCGGAGAGAACAGAAAGAAAAGGCCCCTTACCTCCCACCGAGCTTCTTATCCGTGTTCTCCTTTGCTCCCTGCCAGAGACAGACTTGAATACAAAAATGCTGGCAGCTGCTTTGGTTGTAAACAATTTCTGAAGACTTAAGAGGTCCAGATTATGGCCAGGACTGCATTTAACACCCCTGTGCTTTCTACCTTTGATTCTTTCGAGGAAAATAGCACTAATTCTTGCAAAGAAATGATTAGATTTTAGTGGTTTCTTTGGTTTCGATTTCATTGCCATCACTATATATCTTTGTGTGAAAATCATGCTAAATAATGAGTTTCAAGATGCAAAATGATCCCTTTTCAAACCATGGAAAAGATAATGACTCTTTGTAAACGCAATGCTTTGTAACAGGCTCACCTCTAGATTTTGCTATGAGTGGAAAACAAGGGAATGGTGCAGTGTTCTCTCCTTGCTGGGTGGAGGGAGAGTTAAAAGCACCAGTCTATGCAGGGACTACAACCCAAGGCCAGGTTCATCTGTTTCTTATCTGCTTATCTAAGAAGGAAGACAAACTGGAATGCTAATCCTTTGATGTGATTAGCCCGGATTACACCCGCTGCTTGTGTTTGTGGTGCCAGGCGAAGGTGGTTTCTAGGAAAATAGCCTTTCCTTCTGAGGGGTCTAATGATGTTTGCCTCTGACATTCAAC